>JAUIMW010002258.1:0-10987 GCA_033557785.1 Enochrus cinctus | reverse complement strand
GCAAGAACTGTTGCGTTTGATTTTTTAAAGTGCTCTTTTTGGAAAACGTTTTGGAATTATCCGGAACCATTGGGAAAAATAAGTTAGCTGGTGAGTTGGTTTTTTTTAATAAGTTTTTTTTTCGTGGAAAAGCGCGGCCTAGTTTTTATGGTTGTTGATTTGCGGTGACAGTCATGGTCTAATTGCAAAACTGGCGCAGTAATTATTGGCGAGGTGAAGTTTTTGGGTTTTGGAGCGTTGAGGGTTTTGACGGTGGTGTTCTGAATTTGCGCCATAATTTTGTGGGTTTTTTGGTTTGAAGAAACAAAGGAAGCGTTTTGGAATCGGTGCCAAATGGAACGATTTTGTGTAAAAATTGGGTTCTTTGTTCTAGTTTCGCGAGGGATTATCATTGAGAGTCGTCATCAAGAATTTGGAGATAGCGATATCTGATTAGCGCGGAGAAAAATAGGGATCTTATTTATTTGTTGTTTTTTTTTTGACAATTAAGTTACGCAATGCTTAAATAATATGATTTGGTTGGATTTTGAAAAAAGGATCTCGAGTGAGTAATTTATGAGTAGGAGATGTGAAATCATAGAGTAAGATTCCCTTGAAGCGGTGTATTTTTAACGTAAGACTGTGAAGCAAAACGAAATGATGCAACTTATTAAAACACGTTTGTTGTTGATGTAGAATTTATTTTTAAGTTACCAAGTATTTTGTTTACTGTGTGACGTTTTTTTCTCGTGAAATTTTATGACTTGGACTCGAGAAAAAGCGTCGCCGGGAAAACTGAATGGCCTGGGTTTTGGGAAGCGGGAAATTCTTGACGGGTAGATGGTTGGAATTGTTGCGCAACACCAGCCATAGATAACCGACTGTATGACCATCGCGTCTTCGTTATTTTATGGGCTCGCTCACTCTACTACTTCTTCACTCACCTAGTGTTCTACTGGTCTAGTTCTTGTGGTTCTGCTCGAGCTCTGGAATCCCGCTCATGCTTGGCGCTTTTTTGCTTGCTTCTTGTACATTACAAAGTACTGGTGTAATTATCATCTTATTTTTTTGGGATTTAAGACTCCAGTTTTTTTTTTGTGAGGAGTCCACAATTTGGAAAAACTATTGAATTGTCTTCGCAAAAGCGTAACAGCAAAATAAATGTTGATTATGTCATAGGACGTCGGTATCTACATAAAAATAAACAAAAACCATCCAAATTATTTCGCGGAATAGCCGCTTTAAACAGTGGATTTCCCGCTTCATAACACAATATTCTATGGAAGTCATGATTCACGCCGCGAAGAAACTAAATAACGCTGGCTTATTACGTAGCGTTACGTATTTCATTAAATATTGCTATTAAGAACAATTCAAAATGCAAATATTTATGTAAACGAACGTAAATTTTTGAAATTCCGACGCGGAAAACATCCTCCAAGTTTTCAAAGATTTTCCTTGATGAGAAGATTTTTGGGGGAGAGAGCTTTTAAAAATTAATGGGATGCAACGCTCGATTACTTAGATCGATCTCACTTCATAAGAAGTTACCATAAGTAATTATTATTGAGTCACAGTAAGTGAAGACCAACTCAAAGAATTTAATTTGGCGTCACAGGAATTCATGGTGCGTCACTCTAAATATCTTAGTCATGGTGTTGCGCAATGCTTTCTACCCTGACTGTTACTTCTGTAAAATTAGGTAAAACACCATCAAAATGAGGAATTCCTAATAACCTTTTTGCAACTCCATCCGAAAACTACAAAGTAACAATCCGAAGTAATTACATCGCAACCGCCGATGAATATTTATTGCACCATTCGAATGAGCAATTTTAATAAGCTCTCTTGATTATGTAAATGTGCCGTGTCCTAAATAACAAGCATATAGTAGATAGATCTAGTAGAAATTTGAATTGATACATGATCAATGCGCGTGGGCCAACTCTAACTGTAAATTCGTGCGGAAGAATGTGAGGTAACAAAAGTGTCACACGGTCCCAGCGCGGATGCAGATTGGGGCCCAACTGGAGGTTTTCGATAACCATCTCGTTGGTCTCGTTTTAAAAATGGCCGAGTCTTTAAATCTCGCCTTTTTCCTTTGATTTTTTTCCATTTGACTTAAGTCTGCCACGAAATTTTGCACTCCTCCAATCTTAGAAATTCTGCCCATACCACCATTTTGGCAAGCCTAAGTGGAAGATGGGTTTTAGGGCCCTTCTTTACTTCGAGTACTTCTCGGATTCTCCAAGAAAATTTTTGGGCTCCCTTCAAGACCTTGAAGAAAAAGGTGAAATGTACACAAAGACGTGATAATTCGAAGTTAACCTTAACATTGTAAAGCGGTGTTCCCGCGCCCACTTTCCTAGACGATTATTAAGGATGATTCACGACCACAACCTTCCCCGAATCCGAATCCTTTGTCCCAATAAAAAAAACAATAATATTGTTGTTTCAAAGAAGGTTTCGGCTGCAAACCAGATAAATAAAAAAATTAAAAAAACATGTTTCCTTTGTTTTTTTGAAAAACTCGGCGTGACGTAACTCTGGGTTCGCGCAGGCGCAAACGCCTCTAGTTACATATTTTCATCTGCTCCGTTTTAATTGAAATACAGTGACATCAGTGCATTTCGATTCATTCATAAACAAAGGTCCTTACGCTAAGGCCGCGTGTTCAAGTGCTCTCCTTACTTACAAACCTTAAAGTAAGTGTGCCAACTTAACTTTATCTGTGCCTAGTCATTCAATATCTTCGTGGTGGGAACAATTCAACAATTTTTAATCTAAAGCGAATTGGGTCTTGGCAAAACTTTGGGTTCATTAAACTTTCTAACGATAATTCGGCTATTAATAAATTATTTCGCAAATTTTACGCCGGTTTTATTTCGGATAAGTGTGTTTGGTTTTCGTTGACGCTTCCTGCTTTTTTTCATTTTTTTTTCAAAAAATATATATTTTCAATTTAGTTCTAATAATTACCTGCGTACAATTTCAATTTTATTTGTGCCCACTTTTTTGTTTTTTAGTTATTTTTTAATTACTCGCATATACACTAGTCCGATTTCAATTTTTAAATCAGAAAGTCAATTTGTTATGGCACTAACACTAAGAAAGTACTCATTGTTTAAAAACTTGATATGACCCGGACGCGTTGATAATTGTAATTAATATCCGTCGATAACGAAACCTAATCAATTTTAGGCATTATTTGGCGAATTCTAAACGAAATAGATCATCACGCAAATATTCATTTTAATTATCTCCCTTTGTTTTCTCATGAGCTCAGGTAGCTTATTGTTCAGTCTTTTATTTATAAAATCTTGGGTCAAAGTTTTCTAAATTTTTTTATCAAATTTACAACGAGCGATTATCGATTCCGTATTTAAAAAAATTTGCTTTTTTGTTGTTGAATACATTTTTTATTTATACCATGCCAATAGACCATGTTCGTGCTTTGAAGCAAACCAATCAGACATTCTTCGTAGGAATTTTACGTGTTTTCTTTCGGTTTTCCATCTGTCTTTCGTTTAATTCATGTAGACTCAAAGTGTCATCTTCATCCAATATTGCTTGCAATTCGGTGCTTCAAACTTTTTGATGGTCTTCCACGTTCTTCATTTCTCACATCAAAATCATTATATTTGAACAGTTGAAACCATCTTTTGCATATTTTTTATTTTTAATAATCTCTAAAGTTTCTTTCAATAGTTTGCTCGATTAAAATATTCGGAGGCGATCTAGGTGTTGCGAATAAGCTAAGCAACGGCAAGCCGAATAACCTTTTCTTCGTCTAGTTGTGCATTCTTGCGGAACTTGTTGCATAACAGTTCGAAGCACGCTTCAGAAAAGTTATCAAAGTCACTAATAATATGGAGCAACCACGTAGGCGTAGTGCACCTCGGCTTCCACGTGAGGCTTTCCCCCGGAGCCGGCACAATTCCACCTTTGTTTCCGCGCACCGTTCGCCAAACTTAACCTCTAAACCAGCTGGGATATCTCAATTAAGAAATCTCACTTGCATTAGAGTTACATAATATTTCATCATTTCCATTATCAATAAGTTTATTATAAAGCAACCATGAAAAAATGGTTTCGACACGATTTTAAAGTGGGCATTTGATTCGATTTGACCTCATTATCCGAGCGTCTGCAAATTATTTAACCTTAAATAAGTCGAGATACGTATGTGTATCAATAATTTTGCATGACCTACATATACTAATAACTACACAAATAAGTATTAATAGTTATCTGATTTTGAAAACTGCTCCAATAATGCGGCTATCTTTATTATTTGCTCTATATTGTAGAACGCGTTTAAAAAATGTGATTTGCAATAAATTACCGATGGTGCCTATGCACCTGCTGTCCGTACTCCATTCATGGACAGCGTGTGTGCGTTACGAAAAATCCCTCCGGGATCTCAGCCCATACAACCGCATTGCTTGGCTGGTGGAACCAATAAAGTATTATCATAGTTTAACCCATTCATCAAAGAAACGTTATATTTGTTTTCAATCAATGACCCGGTGAAAACTTAGTTTTAAAATAAAGTAAGTTCGAATACAAACGCGTGAACGCTTAAGCATTTGTAAGAAGGGTTCCACGGTCTGATGTAACAACCGCGCATTAACGTTCGCGTTGCAGCATCGTGCGAGCCACGTGCGGGATCCTCTTGGAGCACTAATAAGATTTCGCAAAAGTCAGCTCATAGGTAGCCGAACGTGCATGTGTGCCTTTCCGTACGCGAACCGCTGGGCAGTGCGCGCCGTCCGCGGTTTAAGCGCAACGGGAAACAAAGCGATCGAAACGAATAAACGTGAGACGTTGCCGAGGTGAATGGCGACCGGGGACAGCAGGGCTTGCAACGTGATCACTTTCACGTGTGGCCCTCGGAACTCACGTTTCACGTTGTTTGTTAGCACGGCATCGCGACGCTTCGCTTACACAATCCTCTCCGCCCCACGCACTTCTTACGCATTCCTAGATGCCCCCCCCCCTCGAAATTTTCTCCTGTCATCGTACTCCCCAGATGTTACCCACGTTATGCTTTCAGAAACGCTTATTGAAACATACATAGGAAATTATATAATATTTAAGAAAAGCTTTTCAAACTTATAAATTGCACAAAACCACCCGACGCGTCGGCGATTTCATCTGGTACGGTCCGACGAACCTGATCAAACCATCCACGAGCTGGGGTTGTCGGTCAAGTGCACTTACTCCCATTTGTTCATGTGCTTTTAACCTCACCAAGGGTTGGGATGTCTCATCGAATCGGTAGCGGTGGTCGGTTTGGTCGTTGCGTTCTGGGTTCAATACCCCCCGTGAATGTGACTCGTCTAATTTAATCTTAAAATTGATAATGGCTCAGATGGAAGCATCAACCGATTGTCCGAAATCCGTGTCAAAAGACCCAACGTCATCGCTTAAATTGTCCGCATGATATTAATCGTCAAATATCTGAATCATGTCCGTTTGCCGAAACGCGGAGCCGAATTTCGCAATAATTACAAAACTTACCAGGTCGTCGAACTCGCCTAACAAAATTTGCGGTTATTCCAAGTACGCGACGAACGAAATACGTACTTTATTCAATTTTAAACAATAACGTTGCCAGGGCAAAACTTCCGTTCCACCCAGACGGCTATTAGTGCTCCGCTTCGAAAATTTTATTATTTCGATCTCTTAATTTGTATCCTAGAAATCAACTCCGCAAAATTTCTAGCGCGAAAAACACGCACGAAATTACGCATGAGCGTTCAATGACGCACGGCACTTATTTCCATTGATTCAACAAAATTTTATTTATTATTTAAACAACCGAAATCCTTCCAAGTTTCGAACATTCGCGCAACCATCTTCACACCTCCTTAAACGACCGCCTGGTCCCTCCAGACCTAACAAAATTTCAACAAGTAGGTCGCATCTTTTCGCTTCGAAACGCAATAAATCAAAATAAATAATCGTTAAAAAGTTAACAGTAACAGGTTACGAATTTTTACCGGTATTATTTTATATAGTTACAGCTATCTTATGAAATCGTGCTAGTTTTACGATCAACCAAGTTTCTTACAACAAAAAAAGTAGGTTATGTATCAAGTGCACAATTTCATTGACGTCACGCTGGTGAAAGGTGAGAGTAGAAAGTTTAAATTGCCGACCGACTTCCAGCATTTTTCCGCCGTTCGAAATCCACCTCCAGATGACGAAATCTCGTAAAATTACGTCCGACATTGACACTGGCGTTTGAACTCTCCGAAAGGTTCATTGTCAAATTGCGCGTCGCCCGTTCGATTTTCGAACGTGGCCTTCGCGTTAACGCAGGTCAGGACGGCACTTGACCCTTCATTCACCCTTTCTTGTTCTTCCCGCGAGCAGGTGACTCTCACGTACCCGACTCTCACAACGAGGGCGATCTAATTGAACACAATTCGACAGAAGGTGACCTTAATTGTCCACATTAAATAACCGTCGCTCATTTAAACTTCAATTATTTTAACATAAGCCAAACCACTAAAATTCTTCCATTCTTTTCCAGATGTTCTAAAGCAACGTATGATGGTTGCCGAATTCGTTGGCCGAGGTCAAAGTGGCTCCCCAGTAAACGGTGAAATACCGCTCTTAAACTCCAACATGCCTTCGGGACACAGTCGAGACGCTCTCCTCTCCAGCAACAACTCTTCAGACGGAGAATTCCAGCCCGGCTACCCCATGACCCCACATGGCAAGCCCAAAGAAATCCTCCCCCAGCGCAAGCAAAGGGAATTCACCCCCGACAACAAAAAAGACGACAGCTATTGGGACCGCCGCCGCCGCAACAACGAAGCCGCCAAGCGCTCCCGCGAAAAGCGACGCTTCAACGACATGGTACTAGAACAACGCGTCGTCGAACTCACCAAAGAAAACGCCATCCTCAAAGCCCAGCTCGAGACCATCAAGGAAGAATTCGGCATCTGCGGCGAAAACATAGTCTGCGTCGAAAAGGTCCTCGCCAGTCTCCCAGGAAACGACCAAGTCCTCGCCCTCACCAAAAGGCCAAAAGTGTCCCACCCCGGCTCCCAATTCTTCACAACCCCCATCCCTACCCCCGTCATCCACCAACCCGTCCTCGGCTCCCCATCTCCACAACCCATCCCGCACCCACACTCCCTCCCCCAAAACATACCACATCCTCTCTCCTCCCACCACGAACCCCCATACAGAGAACACGCCCCAGAATACTACCACCCAAGCCCTTTCCAAAACTACCACAGCATGCACTACGACGGCGCCGACGACGCTTTGAATCTCTCCAGATCCAGGTCACGAGGTCGCCAGTCGCCCTACGAGGTCTCCAGCAATTCCGGGGACGAAAGCGCCCCCCTGGCCCTCACAACATCAGAACCCAACAACAGCTTGCCTTTAAAGTTACGACACAAATCTCACTTGGGCGATAAGGACGCCGCCACTGCCCTTCTATCCTTGCAGAACATCAAACAAGAACCTGGACACCGGTCCAGTCCTTCCTGGGACGCCGAAGGCTCCAGTGACGAGCGTGACTCCGGAATATCATTGGGTGCCGAATGGTCCGCCACCGCCGCGGCCGCGGCCACCCTCCAAAGCCTCCAGAAACAATCCCAGCTAACTCTTCAGGACCACCCACACCCTGAACCCGACACGAGAGAACGGGAGGCCAAAGAGAGGCTGCACGATGAGCTGAATCGCATCTCCTCTGAAGTAGCTTACCTCAAGAGTATGATTCATAAGCATAAGGAACCCGTTCAAGGGCACATCGTCCATGGCTCGAGTCAGCAGTGAATTTGATAAGTGCGGTGCCGAAGTTCTTCGGCGGTTGTTGTGATGGCGGAAGCTAAATCCGCGGATTATCTCATTTTTTTAAGAACATATCAATATTCCTTTATTTGAACTGGATGTTGTAGTCAGCCCGCCGTAGCGGTGGTGTTTATTTATTTATGTTAGATATTAGGTATTTATTTAGTATTTAGAAGTAACGAAGGTGCCGATTAGGAGAAATCTTGGGGTGTCCACGCACACGCGTTGAAGTTGTGACCAAAAATGGTGTGTTTGAAGAATTTGTGATAGTTTTTTTTTATATATTTGATGGTTTTTGTCGAGATGCTGTTTTTGGGTTGCGGGTTCAATTTCGGAAGTGTGAGTGGACACCTCGTATTTTGTTACTATTTTTTAAATGTTCTTTTCGCTTTTATTTGTTACTTTCTTTGTCTTAAGTTTAATAACTTGTAAGTTTGATAACTTATAGCCAATCTGCTAACCACGTCGATTGATTACAATTTATTGTACTATTCGGGGGAGCGCACAGTAGACGTGGGCCGCATCGCTCGTTGTAATGTGCGCAAACCTTTACTTTATATTCCGACTTGCTTATCTGCTATAACTAAGTATATGTGTTTACTATATTCAATCATTGTATACCTTTTACCTTTTTACCATATACATATATATGTTAGGGTACGTACTAAGTACGACCTTTATGTGCGGTTGGGTTCGGGTTGCTTGAACCCTGGCGCCTGGCCATCCCATTTGTGAGTGGGAATAGAATTTTAATTGTCCTGAGTCATCACAAAGATAGAAAAACAAAAAAATGGTATCTCCTATTTGTAGAAAATTAGAAGATAAATGTACCTATTTATTTTTAGATGGAACTGTGTGATTTTATATAATTATTTATCCTAAGATAATGCCTCTATTTATATGAAATATAAATGTAAATTTGTTATGCGTGCATGACTGTTTTTCGGACTGAAGCCGGAATTCGAGTGCACCGCGTATGTTATCTCATATTAATGTAAATATTATAAATATATATTATATAAATATCAAAGACTTATGCTGGACATACCTCAAACTATTACCAGAAAATGTATTTATTTTTTTACTGTATCCACGTTACGAGATAGATAGAGGAAGATAAGTAGAGGGTAGGAACCCCTTTTTGCAACGATTGAGTCTCCTTACCTACCACTGATAATTATAAATTTACCACGTCCAATTGTTGCAAACGGGCTTCCTTGTAGATGCTTCATTACTTTCTTCTATTATAAATATTTATATCCAGCATGACGAAAATATACTTATACTATATTTTCATATTACCGTTTAATGTATCCTAACTATTCATATGTATTAAATAAATATTTGCATCGTTTTTCAAATAGTCGTTTTTTTCAAGTACCTTTACTCTTTCCACCTGCATACCTTGGAAAGGTGTACATTAAACACTTATATAAATAAATGATAGTAGATAAAAATAGATATAGTTAAATAAAAAAAGCAAATTAAGGCAAAAAGATCGGAGACCTTATGAAGATCCACAATACCGTTTTTAATTGCTAATAGGTCAATGTTTGGACAGAATTATCAATTGAGACAAAGATACGATATAAAAACCAAATTAAAAAAATTGCCTACGTTTACGTCAAGTACAATTATTGCAACAAACTATATTTAAGAACAAAGGAAAATTCAAATTTTTTATTTCACTAGTCATAAATTCTAAAAAAAAACAATTACAACTTAAAGTATATTAACCATTTTTACATCTACGTTTTTGAGATTTTACAAATTTTCACGAGAAGAATCCTAGACACGATTTTTTAACAGGTAAATGAACCTGATTATGGTTCATACTTCATTGAGAACTAAATATACTTCCATACGACATTCATTTAATAAAGTACAGTGCAACGAAAGCTTTTGACCCAGAGAATTTGATTTCAGTATTCAAAAATTGCAAAATTCTTACCTTCGTTTTAACTTTGGCATTCGCCTGTTCCCTTTACTCTCTTTGCCTAACATTCTTCTACTTAAATATTCTCAGAAGCGTAAAAGGAGTGAGGAATCGCCCAGCAAATCTCCGGAACACAAAAAAACCGCCATGGCATCGATAAACAACAAAGAAGAGCAGGACAAGCTGGACAATATAATAAAAAAGATTAGGGAGATGCGGAGGGAACAAAAAGAGTATAGGGAAGAGCTGCAACTGTTGAAAAGGGAGAATTATGAATTAAAAATGGCAGTTGAAAGCACGAAGAAAGAAAACATAGGCATGAAGGAAAAACTAGAGGAAATCAACCCCTTCCTGGACAAGGAACTTGGAGTAAGGGTGAATATAGAACAAACGTTGGGGATAAGTGACAGGATATGCCTGGTGAAATTTCGGGACAAGGAGAAGAAAAAGAATTTACATAGATTATGATATGACAGCCAAGGAGAGGGAAATTAGAAAACAAATAAGCACACTAGCACAACAGGAAAAGCAAAAGGGTAAGAGCATCAAAGTAGGATTTTGTACAGTGAGCATAGATGGACTGGAATGGAAGTGGAATAAGTCCAAAGAGATGCTCGAAAGGAGTGACAAAAAAAACTGAGCAGGGATGAGAAGATGGTGAAGGAAGGGGGGAGCACTGGTGGTGGGTGTTGGGGTAAATTTGTGAAGGGTAATGATGAGGAAAACAGGGAACAGCGGAACATAAAAAGTATTGGGAGAGAGGAATGGAAAACGGGGAAGGAGCTCGTGCGGACCAAGAGGACCAAAAAGGAAATGAACAAAGTGTATGGAGGTTGAATGGAGTTGTGGAACAGCTGCGAGAAAGAAACATGCGGATAGGAACATGAAATTTGCGGGGAATACATGAGGAGGGTGCGATGATTGGGTTGTTGGGTGAGCTAAGGAGGTACAACATAGAAATAGCAGCGTTACAGGAGACCCATATAGCAGGTATAAGCATACAAAAGATAGATGATTACACACTGTTTACAAGTGGTAACGAAGGCAGAAGACTGCCTTGATAAAAGATGCTCTGGAAGAAGATATAAAGTGTTTTCACCCTCGATCTGAATGGCTCTGCTCCATAAGAGTTAAAACAAGACACAAGACGAAGAAGAATTTTATGAAACAATAGAGGAACTGTTGCAGAAAACCCCAAGGTCAGATATGAAGCTGGTGGTGGGCGATATGAATGCGAAAGTGGGGAGAGAGGAGATT
>JAUIMW010002257.1:0-10991 GCA_033557785.1 Enochrus cinctus | reverse complement strand
AATGTCGTTAAAAATTTAGAAAACTTTATATTAGGGAAGCACGTAATAAAATAGATTCTGCTATGGTACATGTGCCGCATAATGCTGACTCTACATATCTTGGCATTTGGGCGATTTCGATTATTCACACATACATTTTTAGCTTTTCCTAAACTCTACAGATATTCAAATTCACAGAGCTTCAGTGCCAGTTGTCTTCATAACTGTTGGTCTTACTATACAGTGGCTCTCTCTAATCAAATTTAATTTTACTTTTATTTTTCAGTGTCTGTAATTTTGAAAAAAAAGTTGCATTAGAAATTGGTGTCTTCATTTTATACATTTTGCAAATAAACTTTTTGGGTTTAATTTACTAATCTATTTAGTGTTATTATTTAACAAATTTAACACTATTTAACAAAAAGAGATATAGACACCAAATTTAAATGCACAGATTTTGTTTATGCTAGAAGAGAACTTTTCAGATTAATTATTTTATAATTAAAAAAAAGGTTGATTATACAAAGAGTTAAACAATTTCATACTTTTTAAAATTATTTATTTAAAATAATTCCACCAAAAATTAAAATAAAGTTTTAGCAGCATTACTATATATCTGTTTTATAACAATAAAATCTCTATTAATATTAATCAAATCGAAATCGTAAATCATATACAGTACAAATTGAGCTGAAGCAAGTTCTCTTTTGATGAAGGATATACAAAAGTACAGAAAATGTTTCAGTATCTACATATAAAAAGTAATATTCTATTCTTGATATCATATAATGTTCTTGAAAACGTTTACAATGGATTGTTCTAACTTATAACGTAATAGAGCTCATGTATATTGACAAGAAATCCACTCTGAGCTGAGATAACGAGTTAATTAAAGAAGATATTGATTTTGGAAGTGATAACAGACAACAATTTGGAACAAACATTGTCAAATATCATCTGCCAGTTTCGATCAATCCCATTTACTGGTAATCCAGGAATAACTGCTAGACTTCTTAATAATAAGCACATCAATTACTCTAATTTACTGGTGGGCGATGAATTTTATATTTTAATGATTAGTCAGTCATATTTATATGCGGTTGCTATACTGGTCAAACCTCAAAAGTAGAGTAGCCTAGTGGTGAGAATTGATATTTTTAAATTTTGATTGGAATTTTCATTCCATATAGTCACTATTCGATTGAATAGAATAAACTACTATTGGAAAAAACACCACCTCTTCAATCCAAATGCTTTCTCACAGTATATGTCACGACAGATCATTTTTAATAAAAGAAAACCAAAGAAATCATTAGGAATGAAACATAAAAAAAAATGCAGAAATAAATCAATCAAGGATGTGTTATTTATGTGGCGTCTTTGAAAAGGATACGCTATGTTTCAAATTTGCCATTAAGAGGATACTTTAAGACTATGGATGGGCTTGGAATTTCTTCACATTACTCTTGGATAAGGTCTTTTTACATATGTTGTACAAGTTATATATAACAAAAAAGGATTTCTATATTGTATTATTTATCTGCAAATATCATCAAGACACAATTACTAGGCTGTAGTGAAATTGTTTAGGGCTGTAAATATCGTTGCGATCGTACAAGCAAACAAAATCTGCCACCCATTAAAGTTTAATGTCATTTAAATGGTATTATTTTCGCAGGAAAATAATTGCATTCAAGTCTATAAAATATATGTATATGCACTTCAAGATAAAATATTTTTTTCCGAATTTTCTAGCCATTAATTTTATTGCAATAGACCCTAAAATATTACAATCGTCTTGAACAACGTTTCCACTAAAATAAAGCTATAATATCCCAGGCAGTTAGCAGACCATATTATAAACAACACCCACCTAGGGAAAAGGCGTTGGATAAGCATACTTCCGTTGAAACCAGGCAGTTTGTAGGCGCTTACGCCCGTATAACTACTATTATCTCTATTTTGTAGAATTTTCTTTTTATCAGGCAAGAAAATCCACTAGAAATATTTATGTACATCTCATCGATTTTCTTTTTGGCGCGCGCTGCATGTTTGTGTGTGTGTATATGTTGCGCTCTGCGGATCCGGAAAAAAAGGCTAATGTGGATGCGGGGATATTTTTTCCTTCTGTTTGTGTTTTTTTGGCGGTCCCCACCCCGCCGGGCGCAGGAAACGTTACGCAACACTCGTGTATTGTTTTCGTTGCATTTATTAAGATTCGAAACTCAATTTGTCCCTCTTGAGACCTTGTTGTTTGAAAAAATAATGAAAAAAATATTGCTTTTCAGTTACCGTTAGAAGGAAACCGCGCGAGCGGTGCACAAATGTTTCTGTTTACGAAATTATAAGGGCCTTGGGGATGTTGCCTACATTCGTACCGAATTGGAAAATTATAATAAAAGATTATTGAATTTGCAAATTTTATTTGTTTCCTTTGTACGGAGTTCTGATTATAATTAGTTTGGAAAAGAAATCATAGTGATTTAGTTGTATCAGAACAACTATTAAGGGTTGCTTTGCGCGAGTAAAGAAATTCCGAGAAAAATAAAAACAATGATAATGACCTTTACCTAAGACACTAATAAACTGCTAAACATTTCCGTAGCCCGTATCCCAGCAATTTTTTTCCAGAAGTGTGCTGTGTTAATATCCTCTGCTTTACTTATTATCATTATCCGTTTTCCTAAACGCACGTTCTCGTGAGAGAGGAGGCCAGAATGTGGGATTATTGTATAAACCAAATTGTTTCTCTAATTTATGAGATGATTCCGTTGAATCATTCCGGGTAACGAGATACACCTAAAGGTTAATGAGGTTGAATTTACCTTATAACTTCAAAGGGAAGTGTTTCCGCGAATGGGAAAAAAAGAAACAACCAACTTTCCTTTTCGTTTTATGGATATGGGGCCATCCTGGGCGAGAATTTATCTTCCATTTAAAGAACAAATTTGCTTAAGCAATTTCAGCTTTGGGATTCGGCGGTTTAAAAACAGTGATTTTCGCCGGTTTTTAAATAACCTAGACAGTTAAAAAATGTACTTCTTTTTTGCACTGTTTTTTTTTATATTAAAACTTTTATATACGAAAGTTATTATCATTGACATCAATAGGCTTCAGAAAGTTGTTTATCTTTTCCAAGGGTTACCCACATTAATGCATTTTGTCGCATATATTTTCTTGTATCAAGGATACGTCTGGCTTAAGACTTGTATCTTCCCTTCCAGTTTTCCCTTATACAGCCCCTACACTTTCTTATAAATTACTCTCTCACAACAGACATGTGTCTCATCCCATTAACATCCAACTTTTATTATGACACGTAATTCACTGAATGTGATACGAATTTTTCTACAGAATGCTACATCACTCCACTACTCTTTTGGTAATAAATAGTAGCATGCAATTTCATAAAAATCGATTTATATATATTTCATGAGAAAAAATCTTAATAATTCTAATAAATACAATATTAATGTATTTCTAGGATATCTGACATGTAACATAAATGCTTTGCAAAAGACAACACAGAAGCACAGAGCAACATAAACTTAAGCCTCGAGAGGCATGAAACAAGAAGTAAACTTACAGTTTCCGAGTACAGGAAAGCGAAAGACCAGTTTCGAATAGTCACGCCAAGGAAGCCAGAAAGTTAATTTTTATGTTACACAGAGTACTACTTTTATTACACAGGATTAACTCACAAATATATTTGTACACCAAAAACGTCTCTACCAGTAGACAACAAACAAAAGAGATAAAACAGTTTATTAATAACTTTAAATTTCTAAAGTAATACACACCAGTTTTCCATATAATTTTATTGAGATATCTCTTGTTTACAACCAGCAAAACACGTTTTTTACGTGCCTATATATTATTTATACAGTTGTAATAGTTAGTCGAATGAGAAACATCATTTATCATTGAGGGATAAATTTAGCGGGGGTGTAAAGCGAAAAGGACCACATTAAGTATGGGGAGATACGATCTCGACGTAAGCATGTGACTATAGATAAAGATACAAGCAGGGAGGTTTTACCAGCGTTACGGTATTTCGAACACTGGCAGATGATAGTGAGATTCTGGCGCGTCTTTTTCGACGCTGTGGTCGGCGTCTGCGTCGGGCTTGGCCCGAGAGGATCCGAGGGACCCGACAGGAATCGATATACCATATATCCTCGGCCGATATCCGTCAAGCCATGATATTCTTACTACGACCTGAGACTACCTAATTCTCAGATCTTAGCTTCGAAGGCGAGAAAAAATACAACCTCGATGCAACCGAGCGCTGCCAACTTGTACCGAGGGGCTTAAGTTCTACACTAAGTAATATTCTTAGTAAGTCTATTAGGGAAGATGTTAATGCTTATTAAAATTTAATGGTGCCGGAAAATTGAATTTTGGAGGCCTGTTTAGTTTTTCAATAAGTTAATTATAACGTGTGAAAAATTTCCGTGATTTTTTCTTGTTTAAACGACAAGGTAAACATATTTTCACTTTGTTTTAACGCATCCACCATTTCTGCAGGTTAGGATGTTTATGATGCAATTTTGACATATAACAATTGAAATATCGAAATGTGCATTTATTGTTAAATGAAATGAAATAGGTAAAATATATAGATGGCAATACCATGTTCCCTAGACCTCTAACAGTCCATCTTTTCTATTGTTTAAATTCTACTAAAATATAGAGAATAATACATTCCAGTATTCATAATTCTAAATGCTAACATTAATTGACTATTCATGGTTATTACAATCGTTTTCGAATGAATAGCTTGCTATAATTCCAATGCATCTGTGAACGTACGCAGGTTTCTGGTTGGCACCCTCGAAAATCTATTGTCTAATCCATATGTTTAATTCACAGCATCCAGCCAACTAGCCATATTCATAGAGAGCAATTGATTGTCTAGGGCATAATCGGTGCATTACCTTGTTTGATTCCATATGCTCGTCTATTCTGCTACGGTCCTGCCAACATTGTGGTCTTGCTGAACAATGCAATAATAGATCTGTTTGTTTAGGTTGTTTGTGGTGAGGATATATCTTCGACGTAACTCCTCAAGGAGGAGAGACGGTCCTCTTTCAAGTTGTTTCGATTCTGAGCTAGTTGTTGACGTTTGCAGGCAGAAGTTTCCCTTACCCACTGGACGGAGGATTATTTTAGAATAGCAGACTCGAACAGAGATTGCTTCCTAAGGAATTCTCATGCCGATTGTCAATTCTAGCAGAAAGGGTTTGCAAGAGGACAAGGCTTAACTTGTGAGGTTTCCGCTGCGAATAATTGGCGTATCGTGTTTGCTGTTACAACAATTCCTAAATTAATTATAATACACCTACATTATATTCAAATATACATGGAGATAATAGAATATTAATTTCTCTTGTTGATGATAAATAGAATTATGTGCACGCAGATCATTAATATGGACAGTTGTGAATTATTATTACTATTAGCTGCAAATTTAATATCGACAATATTTGTCCTACAGCATATCAATGAGAAATTATTTGGTTTACATTTCCCACCTTATTGGAAATAATAATGGGATAATAATATATAATTTCAAATCAGGATATTCATCTTTCTGGGCATATCACATGGCTTGAAATGACTTAGAACATATAGTATTTTGATATGAAGAATCCCTTGACAACAGAACAGAAAATTAATAAGTGTAGCATTACTCCCTTGAACGTTCATCTACTAGCTGCATTTGCTAATTCATCCGAGTACTTTTTGCAAATCACTTAACATACTAAATGAAAAATGGCAGATATAAATGTGGAAGCGTATATCCGAGCTTTCTCTACTTACAAGCAGAGAGATGAGAGGTCGGTCCCTTCCAAAATGTTTCCATTTTATACTCGCTTTCCCTTACTTTGCGCGCATATTAAAATATAAGTCTTGCTTAAAATAAAACCACATCTCAAAAGATTGTTGGCCTAAACTCTAGCGTGAAAAATGCTTTCAAAGTCACCTCACAAGTAATTGCTCATCACATTCTTCTCCAGTAGCTCTTTGTACAAATCTAGAAAGTCATCTTTATTAAAAGACGCCTTCGGGAATTATACTAAAACTACAAGCAGATTTTTTTCCTTTCGTAAACGTGTTCTTCGTGAATATATTCATACAAATCCACAAAAAAACCTACTGAAACAACTTTCATCCAAAACCTAAGCATGTATGCAGCAAAAGTTAAATCATAACAAAACTCAAAAGTACTTACTCACATCTCCCGGATCCTCTGGCTCTGGCTGGAAAAATGCAAATGTTATCATTTATAATAATATCTAATAGTCAACTTAAAAGTTAATGAGAAAACCATTAACAATAGTCCTCAGACCATGGTACCTTTTACGGCGGTACTGACTCCTTCCACCCTTTCGAGTCGGTGGAAAAGTGCTGCACGAGTTTTTATAATCAGGAAGAACTCTCTAGCTCGTGGTCCGCCATGATTCGCATGTTAAGTGCACAGGGCTTTATTTTACATCAGCTCACGTGTTTGCAGACTTTCTTTCCGATATTCAGAGATTTATTTTATTGGCATGCCTTCCTATGGCAGATACAGATTTGAGTGGATTTGCGCCACAGGTCGTGGAAGAATTTGGGTTACATTACTAGGTGTCTGTTATTTGTTATGTTTATTTTGAAAACTGATTTTTCACCACATTCTATTAACAAAATTGGTTAATGGCAATGCTATTCCTACACTACATCACATATAACATATAGCTCGTTGTGTAGAAACATAACATTCACGCGTGTTGACTATATTTCAAGAACATCGGCGCGTCAAAATAATATTAAACAAGGAAGTGAATTAATGACCCGCCCGCTGAACCAAAGTGGGGAAGCGATACATCGAGCAATGTGTATTTTAAAGTTTACTAGATACGTAATTACAAATTAGAATCTCGTACACTCAAACTGCTATAGCCTGTATAAAAGGGCTTAGGGCATTAACCATTAGCAAAAAGTTGTGTAAATAAATTTGTTAAAAAAATATTTACGTATATAGTTTCCTACTTCTTGTTGCTCACTTAAATATTTATGTTGTTATGCAGCTCGTAATATAATTATGTGTTCTTTAAGCGATTTTAGATATTTCGATGTGAAAGTGCTTCAAATAAATTATCTAACGAGTTAGAAATTTTGTAGCTGAAGCACTAGAAGATATAATTATAATTATAAAAAATGTAACAAAGTATTTTCGTATAAAATATACAAGCCAAAAGTAAATAAAAATAAAATTGCAAAAAATATAAAACAGCAGCTAAAACAAAAACTACAATTTTTGCAGAGTATTCAATTTCTTCTGTTTTTGAAAAGATGGAAATGAAGAAATTTATAGTCTTCCGTTTGGAAATGATCACAGAGATATTTCATTTTCCGTTCGTTTTTGAATTTGTACGAAATTTAGTTGTTATTGATTTTTTTCAATTGCAAAAACAATTGTCGATTCGTTTCTAAGAGAACTATATATTTTATTATAAATCGCAAGCAAATGTTTTCAGCCCGCAGACTAAGACAAGTTTGAAAAGCCTATGCGAATTCTCACATGCATGACTGTAATTAAAATTTATATTTTATTGACTTACCAGAATTAAAAACCCATTGTCGAACAACTTCTGTATTAGAAGAAAAAGGTTAAACGAGCACAAGCGCAACGAGATTATGAGAAAACGATATTTTATTGTATTTATTGATATTTTTGATCCTAAATAGCTAAAATATTCCGAAAATAATTTTAACCGGGTAAAAAGAAAAAAAAATGCAGGAAAGAGATTGAAATAGTGCCAGTTATTACAATATTGTACAAATCGCTATGAAACACTTCTATCTAATTTTTTAATATTTTGTGAAGAAACTTTTTTAAGAACAAGTGGAAGTACCTTTGCATTCACTTCTAGAATAAATCGTGGAATTTCAAAATAATGAAATATTGGTGCTTAAAAATTAAAAAAAAAACATATTAACGGTCTCCTTTCTGCTTTCTGGTGTTTGTGTATGTTGAGATTGGCGATGCAATTTTTTGTGAAAATTCTGAATTTGCTACTCAAATCATAACAAATATTGCAAGATTTTTTGTGGGACATATATTTGGATCTGTTTCGGCAGTTAACATGTGATGCTATGTCTCTATTCACTTTAATTGGCGTGCATCCCTTCTATCTTCATAAAAACAACTTCTCTATCGGGCGCGATGCGGTTATGTCTCGATCTTATATACTTCATACTTCCAATTTGGTTAATATTTATGTCAACACATCAGTATTTACTATAAACGAATCCACAAACGATCATCGTCTACATTTACAGTAGTCCAATTGCTCCGTTATTCTGGACACTGCACGACGTTGATGACACAACTGATCATCTGAAAGAGAGTTTGCGATGGAACATTTATTCAGTAGGTCTACCAATATTTTCAATTCCGATCCTAGTTAAAGTAATACTAATATTAGTTCTATAAACTGTAGTAATTTTCTGCACGAAAGCGGTTGCTCTGATATACATTCATTAATTGTATGCTCAATCAAGGGCAAATAGCTTGAGTAGAAAGTGATTCTGGACTTACTGTGTTCTATATCGCATAACAAATATTAATTATGTGAAAAAAATTATATTTTTACGCCACTTCTCAAATTTCAAAAGAGGTTCTACACATTTTTCAGGCAAATTTGTATAGTAGTTTTTGGATATAGAAATATATAATACTGCTAATAATCTACGTTAAATAACAGAACACACCATAAGTACAAAGTTTTTCATTTTTATAATAGTGCTAATTTAAATACATATCCTCAATTTGCACACTTAATATTTAGATTTCAAGATCATGGCTGCAACACCTGTATCTTCAAAAGTCGGTGGGAAACAAATTAGCCACAGCCAGGGTAGAGAAATTGTACATAATGTTGTTAAAAGAACATGAAGAAGGAGTTCAACATTTACGACATGTGGTAGAGAGAGTGGCTCTGGCAACAGATGTTTCCAAAAGCAGTGTAAGAAGAATTGTTGCAGAAAGTGTAATACATTTTCTAGCCCTAAAAAATCTCCAAGGACACCTACAAAATCCACGTTAGACAAAGGTGAGGAACACATTGTAAGAAACATCGTACATATTTTTCATAGCGTGCATAAGGTTTTACCTAGTATGGACGCAGTGAATAAGTAGTGCGTAAGATGAAAATATAACTTTTAATGGAGGATTATCTCCATTTAGACGTCTTGGATTTAAATGGTATAAATCAAACAACAACAGAAAAATATTGGTCGAAATTCATGATAATGAAATGTTAATTTAAAATTGAATTTTTTAGATGCCGATTTTTCCACCAAATCGCTAAGTATAGAGAAGAATGAAGACCAATTGTATATACTGATGAAACATATATTAATACTAGTCATACAAAAAGTAATAAATGGACCGATGAAAGCGGTCAAACATTAAAAACTCCTATCGGAAAATGGATTTATTCCAAATGCTCTACAAATTTTTAAATCTGACCAAAAAAGTGGTCACTACCACAACGATATGAATTATGAAAATTTTAAAAAATGGTTTAGCAAAAAATTAATTTACTAATATTTCTGAAGAAACGTGGAAAAAAGTCTGCGACCATACTAACAAAATTGAAAAGGATATAATGTCCCCGGAAAGAATCCTGGATAATGTTTGTGATGAATTAATTATTAATGTTGATTCTTCGGAGGATGACGACTAAAAGATGATTTTTAAAATGATTTTTTTATTATTTTGTACTAAATGTTTTGTTATTTTTATTTTTTTGTGCATAAAGTTTTTTCTCTTTGGTTTAATAAATGCTTATGAGGGTAAAATAATTGTTTATAATTATTACATTTGTTTAATAGTTATTTAGCTTGTACGATAAATATAATTTAAACTAGCTTGCTTGTACTTATCCATAGAGCAAAGTTTTATAATTTCAGTAGAACTCCAATTTAAGAACCAATTCGGGAACTCAAGGATGCTTCCTAAACTGGAAGAGTTCTTAGTGCACCATCTATGGTGACCTTTGAGAACTACTTCACGTTTGAAACTTTGCTATTGACTTTGACATATAAGGTTATGTTTTTTAAAATAAACCTATTTTAACTGTTCGCACAAATTTAAGATTTTTTATTATATAGTCTTTATCGATTATTTCTATTCAAATTACTGTGTTTACTGAGGCATTATTTTCCTTTGTTTATAATCTTCTTTTTGTCTATTACTCATAGTATTTTACAAACATATGATCAGCTAAATTCTCTCTCTTTTATAGTTATAATTGTTAAAGTGTATTGTTACAATCTACACAATATTTGTTACTTACCTGCTGTTTTAATATTCGTTTTTAAATTATAAAATAAGTGTTATCCATCAACTTCGACTTCCATCAACCTATCTTGATTACATCTCTCGGCTCTGGAAGAGCCTAAAACTTACCCTGGTGTCAGGACTGACTGAAAAACATTGGAATTCCCAATGCAATAACTAAAGCCAACCAGACCAACAAACGGGAATCCAAAAATATACTAAAATCCACTCTTTATTATGAGCAATAATAAATGAATAGTTAAATAATTTATTTTTGCTAGTATAATACTACATAGTAAGTTCTATTTAATCATTGAAATGATTTATATATGTCACATAAGGTAAAATTTAAACTTAAAAAAACAAATAGCTAATAAAGATTAGCAAATAATCAAAACTATTATTTTTAATTAAAAATAATTTTTTTAATAAATATAAGGTATGAAAGAAAACATTAGGTGGTTCTCCATCCAATTTAACAATAAGGTTGCGGACTGCAGTGTTTCTTAATGAGTAGTATTATGTATTTCGTTTTCCTCGGTAGTTGGTTCCTCTGATTCGATTGTTTGTCCTGTTGCCTTGGTGATTTCTTCACTTGATTCCTCTTGATTTCTTGTTCTATTTTCTTTTTCTTCGTTTCTTACAAATTCCAGAATTTCTTCTTCATTCATAATTTGGA
>JAUIMW010002256.1:0-10991 GCA_033557785.1 Enochrus cinctus | reverse complement strand
CGGACTAGTTTTGCTCTATGTGATAGGGCATTAGGGGTTTGTTAAAAAAGTCCAAAATACCATTACAAACATGTACATACTTAACTGCTTGGAAGACTTAAGTTGTGCTTGAATTAATTTATTGTTTTCTTCTAATTACAGTTATGCAAAAGAGGAAGAGTGCACATATTTAAATATTTAGAGAATGAAGCTATTAAGTTAGATAGGAAAGCTGGTATAGTTAGTACAGGAACATTAGGGCGACGGTCACGAAGAAGTGGTGCTGGCTCATCACCTGGACCTCCGTCGCATATCGAAAGGCTTAAAAACAAGAGGCAAAACGTCGATAGTGGTTATAGCACAAGTAGTGATGGATTTGAAAAGAGATGGTCGCAGGATCTTGGAGGTAATTATTTTCTTTTATTATTTTAACTTCCAGTGAAAAAAAAAACTGAAAATCATGTATTAAGAATATCAAAAACCAAATATTGAGCTATATTCTATTACAGATATCTCCATGTCCTGATTACGTTAAACTATACCCATACACACTAAAAAAAATTAGTCCTTGGTGTCTGAAATTTAAAATTCAAAGTACGTTATTTAATATGGCGCAATAGCTCTAATGCTTTACATATTAATAAAGCCGTAGCTTTGTATAAATACACAAGTTTTAAGCGGTTTGCAACTGCTTTAAAGCAGGTTTTTAACAAAAAAAAAATGTACAAAATTCTTTCTTTTTAAGATGGAGACAAACCGTGGATATCTTCGCCGGTCCCCCAAAAAGCTTCGGATGTTAATGGAACATATTCGGCTACGTCTACCCCATCTACAATATCGCCTGCACATGATAGCAGCGCTTTAGATGATGATTCAAGGTTGAATTTGTCAAGTGATTGTGATAAAAAAGAAGACTCTAGAAACGGAAGAGACCATTCTAGGTAAAAAAAATTGTTTTTTTTTAATGACAAAAAAATTACATCCAAAATTTTTGTAGGAGAATAGCAAACATTTCAAATGCATTTCAAAATATTTTAATTATAATAGTATTTTGCATACAAATAATTAATTACAATTTGACGAAAAACTCTTAAAAATACAATAAAAATTAACTTTAGAAGATTTCTGGTAAAATTTGAATTTGAACATATTTAACAACAAAAAATAACTTTTATGTTTGTTTTTAAAATTTTAAATGTTTGTCTTTATGTTGTATATAACCCGATGATCTAACAAGCTTGGTGTGATTTTTCAGTGTACGTCTTAGCCCATTTGTCGATTCTAACGTCACAAATGGTAACGGTTTAGAAGATAAACCGAAGCCTCTCCAACAAATACAAACGTACAGGTAAGGCAGCATGACTAAATGTTTTATTTATATTTTTATAAAAAATTGTACCATTAATCTAACATGTAAATTTCAGAGAATACAAGGAAGCCTTAAAGCAACAACGAGCTCAGGATGTACCTTCAATATACAGAACTAAAGACTCTGACGACCAAAGTTATAAAACTGAACCAAATACCCCTACGCATCATTCTTCACCCGCTCGATCCAATCTCTCTACTTCTAAGTCTGATCCAACACCCCTAAATTCCGCTTTGAGTAGTCCAAAGCACATATTCGACGATACGATGAATAGCAGAAAACCAGTACAAAAAGTAACGCCTTCTAGGAACTGCAATGTGCCGACGTATTCGCCTAACCATAGTGTATTAAACGGAAATAGCTGTGAACAGAATAAAAACCAAAATCAAAACAATGGGAGCATGAAGTACATTCAAGATTACGTGAAACCCATGTCGCCTCTCAAAAATTCTTCGGGTATATTATCACATGATAACGTGCCTCTTCCGGTGAACAACATGCAGAACAACACTTTAACGAATGGGAAGCCTGGTAGTCCCAGGCCGCACAACAACTACATAAATGGCGGAGGTTCACCCAAAAGTGTAAACGGAATGAAAGCCAATCGAACAATTTCCTGGGATAAAGATGTTACTTGCGCAAAAATGTCGTTTACTATGAGGAGGGAAATTGATAAAGCACGGGAGGAGACTGATTTGATAAACCAACTACGAAATGTACGTTAGTTGCGAAATTTAGATTGGGGCATTTTAAATTTCAATTTATTTGCAGATTATCGAAGCAAGGTTGAAAATGGCATTACCTGAAGATTTGGCTCCCGCTTTAACAGACGGAGTTGTTCTGTGCCATTTAGCAAACCATATTAAACCTAGGTCTGTAGCGAGTATTCATGTGCCATCACCTGCTGTTGTAAGTATTTGTTTTGCTTTCGTGTGCGGTTGTTATAAGTAATTTTTTGCAGCCGAAACTTACTATGGCTCGATGTCGAAGAAACGTGGATAACTTTATTGAGGCCTGCCGCAAAATAGGAGTGGACGAGGTAAGTTGAAATTCTTGCACTTTTTCTAATCGTTCTAACAAAATCTTGCTGATGCCAACAACACTAACTTCTACTAAAATTACACTCGTACCTATTTTAATTTAAATTTATTCGAATAACATTAGAAACTCACTAAAACGTTGTTGAATCTTATTTGATTAAGAAAACAAAAAAAAATTGAAAATCTACTACAGCAATACTTTCATAATTCTTACTACACTTATACCTATTTTCATATTTTTTATTACCTGTATAATTTATAAAACATGGGTGAAAGGTGTTGACAAAAAAAAGAAACGTAAAATGCTAACAGACAAATTACGAATGAAAATGAAATTTACATTAAACACATTAATGCTTTTGCGTTTGTTTTCTGAGAAAGAAAAAAAGTAAATATTTGTAAGTAAGTTTTTGTCTGTTTTTAATTTACGGAGAGCACATCTTTGACCCAGTAGTATATAAAAGATTGTACATAAGAGTGAGGCTGTGGCTGTTGATTGCAGGACCACATATGCAGTTGTGTTGATGTTACGGAAGGATTGAGTGGGCGTGGTCTGCCACGGCTTCTAGACACTGTGGAAGCACTCTGCCAATTCCAGACTGAACCCGAGCTGCTCCCACGTCAGAGAGGTCCCCATGACACCACAGTCTCACTCTTATTGCTATCGATCTTCATTGCGACCGTTGTTCTACTTTATACATATCCTCCGCCAAATTAAAGACTTTTTAAGTTTTAAGTATCTTTATGGTTTGTAAGTATTTAAAAATTAATACTGAAGTTGAGATGGGATTCCAGTAAGTACCTTTTTTTTTAATTAAACAATAATATTATTGTAATTGTTAGATTTTTTTTAATAATTTTTTTGGTAAATATGGAAAATATTTTTTTGTTAAATATAAATTTATTGATTAGCATTCCATGACAAATATTTATTTATAAATTTTAAATCTGCAAAAGCGTATGAACACAAACAATCAAATGTGCGTTACACGAAAAATATTTTTGTATATCGTGATATCAATATTACTGTTGGTAAGACATCGAATAAAGTAATTTTGGATGTTTGCTTAACTAAAAGTATTTTAATAGCATTATTGTATTTAGTGCTTCCGAACAAATACAGTATTTTATCGCCTTAACGATACCGCTTAAAAGATGCTTTTGAAACTTTTTAACCCCTTTTGGAACATACAGTTTTGGTAAAAGTCTTAAATTTCGAATTGAAAGTGATGAGGGTTATAAAAATTGTGATTTCGATTACTAAAAATTGAAAGATTTGATGAATAGTGCCTGTTGAAATTTGATACTACTTTTAAAATGAACGTAGGAATAATAAACAAATAATAAAAGTTACTTACACTTTAGTGATTATAAAATGCCAATTTATTTGTTATTTGTTTTGTTTATTGTCATATTTTATGTGTGAAGTAGCTAAGAAATAAATTTAAGTGTATTTTAGTTATTTGTAGTATTTTTCGAACTGAGTAGTTTCCAATAAAATACTTTAATTATTTGGATGTTGAACACTCTGTGAAGTTGTAACATTGAGTAAGAACTATCTACAGAGATACTTCCCTGTGTCTTAAGACAATTCAATAAGCTTGTAATAATTGCTTGGAATTTCATTTGAATCTGCGTAAAAGTCTATAATTTCATTTTGAATTCTTTTTTCTCAAATTTGGAACATTTGGGTCATTTCCCTGACTTATGAGAATTTTCTGAAGCTTAAAAATAATATTGTAAAGACTTATCAACCTGTTGAATTATCTGAAGATGTCGATGGACGATCCTTTTAGTTTGGGAGCAGGTGTAGGGAACGATGTGGGAATTCCGGACACTGAAGTGAAATAACTTATAAAATCTATATTATTAGAAATAATCAGTCTTTATTGCTCATTAAACTTTGGTTAAGCACTTACAAAATCAACATTAATTATTATACGAAATCAATCAACAAATACATTTTTTTAATCAAAAATAAAACTTTGTCTGTCTGTAATTACCCATAGTCCTCGAGTTAAATACGGACAGGCATGGGGTATTTATGAATAGGATCCTGGATTATTGACCATAAAAGATTCACATTCTCTGTTGTATGCCGTTTTTAGTGACCCATTAAATGTTAGATCCAAAGGCTTTATTCAATGCGATGTATGAGAAGGCAATGTCAGAACATGTATAAAATTTTTGCCGAATTGTCGAATTTGTATTCAAATCGATGTGCTGAATTTTAGATTGTAGACAATGTCTTCTATTTCTTGTTTGTTTGTTGGTGAGAAAGTTTGCTCTAGACTTCAAAGACCTCATGATTCTTTGCAGGTAATGTTCTTTGATTTCTGAGTTGACTTGCTCGAGATAAAAGGACTTGTATCGCAGGTAAATTGCTTTGAGATCTTCATTTTTGGTTCTCTTAAATGTGTCATAAATTAGGTCGAAGGTTTCCTTGATTTGTCTTAGATATGGCGTATTATGATTTGGCACTCTTCATTAGGTATTGCTTTGAAATGTGTCTAAGAAGTTTGTCCTACTACTACTTTGTTTCTTGAGGTCTACATTGAAGTCACCTGCAAACACTATCCTAATTAAATTGTTGTATTTATTTATCAAAAATGTACTCATGCTCAAGTTTATGAACAAGAACATTAATGTTCCTGGGATCTGGGTAATAAATAGACACCACCATTACATGGAGATCAGGGAAGTAAGCTGCCACCATTCCAACTTGAGTTTCGATTGACAATTGGTTGATGCTCTTAATTGCATGGCCATTCAGGGAAGACAGCGAGAAGATACACACTCCCCCATGTCTTCTGTCACTTCGGTTAAAGCAGCTAACATTGATGTAACCTTGAGGGCAGTATAGGGTCTGATTGTAGGCCTTCATCCAGTGCTTTGTAATGCAGAGAATGTCGAAATTAATCTCACTCATAATCAGGTTTACTGAGTTCAGTCACTGAGGATGTTGAGCTGCATCACTGTAATGTAGTGGCTATTCTTTTTGTTGATTTTGATCAGATAAAAAAATGCTGTCCTTTATGGAAGTTAAAATGACACCATAAAGCATTTGCTTTCTATTTGTTTATTAGGTTTCATTTCTTTAACATGAGGCTGACTGTCTGTCATTTGTAATGGTTTCTTCTGTTACATGTGCTTTTATTTTGGATATAAATAACCATATCTTCTTATTTTCATGTTTAGATCCAGTAAAGTCGTTTTCCTTTACTTTGTCACTTTTTGCAGTTCCTATTAATATGCTTCATTTTTGACTGTCCAAATGGCTTCTTTTATGACAATCTTGAAGCCGTCTTCAGTTTCTCTATTATTTGATTCATTTATTTATGCCTGTCTGAGAAGTGGTTTCTTGACATAAGTTGATTAACTTAACCATTTCCTTCTTCTGATGGTCCTGCAGTTGGTTAACTGGATTCTTTATTGACGTAGTTTGATTGTTCTTAGTCATTTCTTTCTTATTACGTGGCCAGGATCGTTTTGACTATAATGCTTTCTAGAGTTTTCCTGTTTTGTGTTATCCTGAGTTACCCACTTTATGCCTGCCTGGAAACGTACTTCCAATTAGTGATAAATGGAAGATTTTATTGCTTAGAACTTCAATTTCACATCAAATATAACTAAACAGACATGCTATCGTGTACAGCTTTTCTGCTCTCAGTGTACGAGCAAATCCTGAACAGAACTCGATTCCAGCCGGATCTCAGCGGCCTAAGATCTGGCCAGTTAGGTCGCTTCGAATGTATGCAGCTCTATTGCGTTTGTAGCATTTGATTTTTATAACTCCTGTTCAGGCAGTCCGGGCAGATCTGACCAAGGCGGATCTTGCTCCAATGTACTTACTCAAATCAGTATAGATCATCTTCACCTGCATGTCTCGAGCCAAGTGCTCATAATTTTGTTATGAATACAGACAAAGGTAATGCTGAGATACCATCAGCATGGGAATCAATAAGAAGTGAAGGTTGCTTAGTCTTTGTGAACTTTAAATATGAAAAAACCGATTCACATAAATATACGGATACCAAACAAGAGTATGCATTAGACCAGGCAATGTAACTCCATATAGCATGTAAGTTAATGAAAGACACAGCTTATACCATAAGTAATACTTTTATATGTCTAATGCATTGTCTTTAAAGTTCTTACTCAATGGTTATAAAGTAAGTCCACTATTGGATTGCAAGACAGATTTTTCTCTAAAATATACGATATCCAAATAATTAATGCCCTATACTTTAAACCATGTTAATGTGCACCCATTCTTAATAAAAATATAATTAGATATTTTATTTTAGTTTGTAAGAATTATTAATGTTGAATTTTTTACCAGGTAACCAAAATAAATTGCTTTTTTCTGTTTAGCAGTTAATTTTTTTGTCTTTCTATTCTTTATAAAGATTTACTAAGTATTATATGATTTGCGGCTCGGTTTTTCGAAGATTTATTTATTATTTTAAAAGTTTAATGCTTTTTGTTTACCTGGTGAATATATTTCTAGATCTATAAAATGGTTTTTCAGGGACTTTATACAATATTTTTATTAATCATGTTCAAAGTACGATTACTTAAATAAGTAGATTTAAGGAAAGTATGCTTACTTAATTTTAATCTTTAGCAGTAGAGGAAATAGTATTTTTATGAATTTTTGCATTAGCACTTAAGTACAGGTGTTAATGATATAAAAATGGTACAGCAAACCAATTATTTATATTAACCAAGTAACACTTAATTAACTTATTTATTCAAAGAAAATTCGTCATCTTGTATACTACATCGATCTAACTATTTTTATTATTTTTGCGAGCAACAGAAACAAATTTTACAATATAAGTCCTTAGACAATCTATAACTTTATAAATTTCAATTAAATTAATTTTAAAGTAAAGATGACGATTTTCTTTCAACTTATTCTCTTTCTAGAAACCGAAATAATAGTTACTTATTGTTCAAAGCAGTATTATTTTAAGAAATATTACCACAAATTATTGGTACCTTATGAAACATATTCCAAAAAGCAATGTACATTTTTACAAATGTATCTCATCGATTATTCTGTATATAAAGCATAAAAGTAATTGCTTTTAAATTAGAATAAATCGACTTACTTTTTTTTTATATAATTTTTTTATATTTTATATAATATAATAATTCTTATTTATTCTTATATATTTAGCTATTATCAAGAATATCAGAATTTCGTCCAATTACTTATTATAATTTATTTTATTTATATTTCTAGTCATCTTCATTTTCCAGTATTAACAACTACGTTACAAAGACTGTAAAAATTCCACTTGTAATCAGCCAAATTTAAATATTAAGATTTTTATATTATTTCTATCAATATTTTATTAAGTATTTAACATATATATTTTGTACCTAAGAAGTTTTTTTAAGTATTCAACATAATGTTAAGGTTATTGGTGCTTTAAATATTGTAGGGATAGAGTTTCGATTGTAGAAAAATTCTTATGCATTGAGCTTAAAGTTGAATTAATTTTAGTGTTTTTTTCTTTTATTAACGACAAAAAACATGTATTGCTGTAGTATTTTCAAAAAGTATATACATAATATATTTAAATACCTTAAAATGTATACACACGAGCAGCTTTTTAATACCAATAAAAAAATTTAAAAAAAAGTTGCACACCATTTTTTAAACAAACCATTCCTTACCCTTATTAACTCTTAACACGAACAATAAATGTTTTTTTATTTTTCAGAATCTGGTCTGCTGTGCAGCTGACGTTTTGGAAGGCCGAGGCTTGGTTCAAGTTGCAATTACAGTCACTGAATTAGTACGGTTTCATTCCCCAAGATCACCAATTCATTCGGTTGTACCTACAGTCATTTAACTGGACGTATAAGTTCTTTGCAATTTTGTAAATAATTTTATTTTTATTTATTTAGAGAGTCAAAATGTTCTTGACATTTGTCAATTGTGATGTAAACGTACGTGTTTGTTAATTATGATATAAATATTACGTAAACTAAAAAGTTTATATTGGGAGAAAAATTCAAAACGTGGCAACCATTTGCTCAAATATAGCAGTGAATTTTTTCTCTGGTATAAAATCAAAATTTCGTTAGTGAAAATTAAATTTTTTGACACGGCCAACGATAGTTGATATGCTGATACATATCAAGTGCTAAGCAGCAGCAATTTTTTGTAAAGTATCGAATATGTTCTGTACAAATTTTTGTGCCTATCGCTTTTAAGTCATAGTGTAGGTTTTCTTTTTTACTTGGACAATAAAACACAACTAGCGAGTAATTTAAAGTTTGTAACGATAATTCTGACTGCGTGCCAAAGATTTTTTATAATATAAATTTTGTCCATCCATTAAATAAAACTGCAACAACGAACAGACGTAATATCTTTTTATTTAATGGATTCCTAATTGTAACTTCTCGAAAATAAATTAACATTTATCGTAAGCATTTTAACCCCCCCCCCCGTAGTTGCATAATTTTTTTGTACTTTTTTTATATACACGTATTCATTAGAAATTAGAAACTTTTTATCTGTGAGAATTATTATTTATAAAAATGTATCATTTGTACATAATATTCTTATAAATGTAACGTTGAACATATTAGCATCATTTTTCCCCCTTAGACTAGATAGAAACAATTTCTCCTCGTCAAAAGTCTGAAATTTAATGATTTTTTTTGTGTAAGTGCATGCTGCATCATCCATTTTGTGTTATATTAGTAGCGCACACTAGTTTTTAAATTATTGTATCTAGTCAATTTATCAAATAAATCAAATTTTCTAATATTGTGTTTTTTTTTATATTGTGTAGCATTAAAATACATTTAAATAAATACATATGTTTAATAAAACAAACAAATCTTTATATGTGTAAACAAAATTAATACAACAAAATTATTTTAAAATGTAAATAAAACAATTTTTGCAATTGCAGTCTTTTAAAAAAAAAATTTTAAACGTAATCAATAACTCTTTTAATCATGTTAAAGGCTTCTTTTATAGAAATGTTAATAGCATTTTCTAGAGTTTTTCCCATTCCTATTGTTGTAAATGGTACGTCGACGTTTATATTCAAACAGACTACATTTGGTAAAGGATCTGATTGAATAACTTCTATTGCGTACTTCAGGTCTAGCTCATCTAACAGTTTCGATAAAGTATCAGCGTCTTGAGGTTCGTTAAAGTACTAAAACAGAAAAAGCGTTATTAAAAAAAAGAAAAAAACCTCTGTAAAATACCTTAAAAAGAATTGATGGCTCCAATTCTTTTTCTGCTATTATATTAAGCAACGTATCACAATAATCTCTAATTTTTACACTCATGTTAGGCTTGACACTGAAATTCGATAACTCTTCAAATTTACAAACGGCATCAGCGTCTTTGTCATCTAATTCTCTGGTAGAAGTATCGAATTCTTCAAACAATTGCTGCACTATATCTTTAATCCTGAAACATAGAGACAAGTCATATTGTTTATTGAAGTGCAAATATATTTTTTGTTACCTATCTAACATATCCTTAGCAGCTAATTGTTTGGCTTGTTTTTTAGTTCCGGCAGATGCCCTAGTACTAATGTGACCCAATCGGCAGTCGTAAGTAAACTGCCTACAATGCGGTGGGCCCACATCTGAAATTTCCTCGTATAATGGTGCAGGCAACTTATTTTCTATGCACAAGTCAGCTAAGGTACCTATGCAGTTGACTGGTGGTTTTTTCGGGCTTGGAATATCTTGTGCCCTTTGAGCAGGGTCTACCACAGAACTGTAATCGGGATGGCATATTCCCTTCTCGTTTAAAAGTTCTAAAATCCTATACGCGGTGTTTTGTTTGGCTTCCTTTTTTGACTTTCCGATGCCACAAGCTACCACGTCAGCTACTCCGACCTGATAAGTAAATTCATTATCATGAGTATTGCTCTTCGAATATATAAGGTTGAATTCGGGCGAAGGGTAGCCAAGTTTTATGCAGAGTTCCGTTAGGACCATCACAGGAGTTTTTGACGTTTTTGCCATTTTCTGAAACAAAATATTTGAAATCAAAAGACTGCATCCAAAAACTACTTAGATTTATTTGCTTGAAGAGAAAGAGTTCTTTTTCAGTTTACGTTTATATAAATGTAAGTAATTATTAATTACATTAATAATATAAATACGTACACGTGCCCAAAATTTCAAAATTAGGCAATGTCAAAGGCATATTTCCCTCGAAAGGCACATCAAAATAATTTACAAAAATATACGTTGTGACATCTGACTTTTCTTTAAAATTAACGATTGACGTTATTTACTTGCTATATTCACTTCAATTTCCCCTTTAGGGAACCTTTTCTAAAACGTCAATGTCAATGTCACATTTTGACCAGAGTTAACGTAGAGCGCCACCATGAGTGGAACTAGGGATATCTAGGGTAGAACGACGGCAGACTTATGAACTTCTTGTTTTCTTCTTTTTGAATCAGACGAAATTGAAGGAAATATAAGTCAAACACCCATGCATGCGAATTAAAATATTTTTCGAAAAAAAATGACGGTGGTTCTTAAATGATCCATTAAGGTATTTTCTGGGGAGAAGCAGGCACAGAAATATTTTTTTTTAT
>JAUIMW010002255.1:0-10993 GCA_033557785.1 Enochrus cinctus | reverse complement strand
TCTTCAATTGATAAATCATTCATTTTCTGCAAATAGTGATATAGACCATCAAGCAGAAATGAATGTTCAGGGATTGATCATATTCTGGTGGAGAAAACAAACCAACTGACAATCGTGGACACAAGAGCAAGCAGAGGACCATATATAGAAAGCAACCACTATATGCTTATCACAAAGATAAAAGAAAAATAAACACATGCAATAAGATCACGTAACCAGTATACGAAACCATAAAATCATACAAACAAAGAAACCAGGAAATGGTCGCTTAAGAAGAAAATACAACACAACAAAATATATAATAGCAACCTGGAACAGATGTGGAATATGTTGAGACGACATGATATGCACAATACAAGAAATATGTAGGAGTTAAACAACAAATAAAAATAGAAAGCAAACTACATGGTGAACACAAGAGGTAAAGAAACAGATAAAAGAAAAAAATATGGGGTGAAGAACATACCTAAACTCAAGAAAAACGGAATACTACAATACAAACAAAAAAGCAAGAAAAGAAGAAGAGAACACGGTAACACAAGCAAAGAAATGGGCATGAATAGAGTTCGGAGAGAAACTGCCACAAAACAACAAATGTACTTAGAACATATATACCATGAAATCAGAAGCCTTCAGAACCATAAGTGTATTATGAAAGCAGGAAACCTGAGTCCCACTTTATTCAACACGTATATGGACAAAATTATCAAGATCTACAAAGAGGAAGAGGGTTGGTTACAGAAATATGCAGCCAGTGAAAAGATGATGGGTGCCTTCGCAGACAATATAGTGATAATAGTTGGAGCAAAGAATAACCTCGAAGCGGATCTAAAAGGATTGTACGCCAATTTGGAGGAGTACGGCATGAAACTAAACAAAAGTAAAATAAAGATTATGAAGGTTATAACATAATCTATCTGTATAATTAGAACATCTGGTAAATACATTGCTCAAAATTGGAACGTTCTTATTTTCTGAAATTAACTCTAAAGGAAAGTATTAGAAATAAATTCAAACCGACTGAAATGAAGAAGTGGATATTTGCTATTGGATAAATCAAAGGACTTTGTCTGTGAGATGACTAGAGTTTATGTGGTGGACAATAATTTGATAATAACTACAATATCTAGCTTTGGAGCTAATATGAAAGACTTTAAAATGAGCGAGCTGCCTCGTTGACCATATATTTCCAGACTTTGACAACAAGGTAAGAATAGTTATTGGAGGTTTTAATTAACATAAGCCTTAAAAAGAAAAATTCTCCTTTTTTCTGACATAAGTGAAAATATCAAGATCTATTGATGTGGAAAACGACAACTCAAGGATAAGTTGCGTTAGATTGTTAATTTAGTTCCCCTGCAGCTAAGGAATAGCAACAACATTAATATTTTAGAGCACCTAATAAATATGACAACTGGCTTATATAATCAACTGCATCTCTACAATAGAAACGTTATGTGGCTTGCATTGATTTGGGTAGATTGATCTTTGTAGCTTCGATTGAATTAATTTGCTTTTGTTTGAGCGGTTAGTCGATTGACAGTGTTTAGTGGTTTTGTATAACTGTGGAATGTTGTTTCATTTTCTGTTATTATTTTGTAGTTAAGAAAAACACTTAGACATAATGATCTATAACTGGACTTCTTAGAGGGGCATGTTGAGATGTTTACGAGTGAGGAGGCCTGCGAAGTGGAGGAGTATAAGTTAAAACAAATTGGATCGAAATATACATTAAATTTAATACACCTAAATATACGTAGCTTAAACAAAAACTATGATGTTGGGGAGTGGATAACCTTAATAGTTTTAACATAAGTAATTACGATGTAATATATAATGAATCCAAGGTTAACCAAAATGATGGGAATGAAATTTTAAAGAAATACAGATTGAAATTACACAGACTTTTATTAGAGTCGAGGGCGAGGTTAATGGAATAAAATTTGGTTTGACTGGTTGCTATAGACCCCCTTCCACAGGCACAAATATATTTCTACAAGAAGACAGAGTTCTTAAAATTGCAAATAAAGAAACTGAAATCTTTACAGGAGATACAAATATCAACATTTTGATTGAAAATGAGGATTTCCAAAATTATATGAATATTATGAACGGGTATGGATACCTAAAATATCTTAGGGCTTTGACGCGTGTCACGTGTGCTGGGGTTTCGTGTATAGATCATATTTTCGTTAGGGCGGACCGGGAGGTTGAGATGCATGCAACTGTCTTGTTGAGCTCTATAACAGATCATTACCCCACTATTTTAAATCTTAAACATGTTACAAAACAGCCTCAGGACCAGGATGTTAAAAAGGATACTACAGAGGTATGCACAAACTATAAAAAACTACAAGAAAGCTTGAGACATGAAAACTGGTAACAGGTGTACAAACACGCCAATATTACTAGTGCTACATACTCCTTTATCAAAATATTTAAACACGATATAGACAAAAACACAATCACAATAAAAATCTTGGATCACGTATGGACTAATTAAATCTATCAGAACGAGGGACAAAATGAGCAGTAAAGTGCTTAAACAGCTAGATAATGCGGTATTAAAAGAACGATACATCACGTACAGAAAAAAATTTAGCAGTAGTTCGGCTGTTGGCACTGATGGCATAGCCAATAAAACACTAAAAAAATGTGCGCAATACATTACTCAACCGTTAGTATATTTAATAAATCGAAGTTTTATAACCGGTGCATTTCTTTCTACTTTGAAAAATAGTTTGATAGTTCAGGACTTTACTTAACAACTATCGTCCTATATCACTCATCAACAACATAGCAAAGATATTTGAAAAGTGTATAAAAACACAAGTAGAAGATTTTTTTAACAAACACAATATTATATCAGAAAATCACTTTGGGTTTCGGAAGGGGAGGTCTACAGATGATGCTATATGTAATATTACAAAGTTGATATATAGGGCTATGGATGAGGGAAAGAAGGTGGTTGCAGTGTTTCTTGACCTCGCGAAAGCTTTTGATACGGTCAATCACCATTTATTGTTGGACGGATTGAGTGATCTTGGTGTGCGCGGTGTGACTCTTAACCTTATCACAGATTACTTAGATAATAGAACCCAGCATGTTAGTGCTAATGTAAGTGAGGGTCTAACGGTGAAATGCGGTGTGCCTCAGGGGACTGTGGTTGGTCTTTTGCTGTTTTTAATATATATGAATCAATTAATATCAAACAATTATCAATTATTCACTAATTTCGTTTACAGATGACAAAGCGTTGATTTTTAATGGGGAAGAGTGATTTGAGGTGCAGAGGCAGGTAAGATTAGGCATGTCTAAATTGAAAAATATGTTTGATGCTAGCTTTTTAAAATGAAATCAAGACAAAACAAAATTTTCATACAAATAAAAGAAAAATCCTCACATCAATTTTATCAAAGTACAATCAGATAGCGGTGAAACTGTAATTAATTCGGTCAATTCAATAAACTATCTAGGAGTGCACATTAATGCAAATTTAAAACGGGAAGCTCATATAAAAAGCTTAGTTTCAAGGCTCCATAAAATGTTATATAGGTTTAGAATTTAAAAAAATATTATTAGCAATGAGCTACTTCCTTCTACATATATGGGGCGGAACGTGTAGGACCACAATTAGAGCTCTGGATGTTGTCCAAAGATATGTCCTTCAATTAATCTACAGAAAACCAATAAGACACCAATTAAATGTTATATATATAGATACACAGATATATACAGTTAGAGAAACGTTCATAAAGAGTTTAGCAAGCTTAGGCTGTTCCGTACTGGTGTTCCTCGCGCTCGTGACACGCACTGGAGGTTTGGGAGCAATAGTACTATTCCTCGAATGAACCTCACATTTACACAGAGACATGCATTATACATTGAATCTGTTTTATTTAATAATATGCCAAAGGAATTTTATACATATATATATATATATATATATATATAAAATATACATATATATATATATATAATACATGCATACCTTCAGAAGAATTGACCAGTTTGGCTGAGGTTGCGCCAGAAGAACTAATAATTCTAAGCCGATTGCTGTATCACTCGAGAGCTCTAGATGTCGAGTAGAGTTCTTTGATATGGTTCCAAATAAATTTGGTAGAGCAAATATTGTCCAGGGACATGGACCTAATCCTCTTGATCTAAATATTTCAACTGTGTCAACTCCTTTCTTAAATACCTAACAATCATTCAATTTATCAGTATGTTTCAAAAAACAATTTATTTAAAGATATATGTACTTTATGCAACACTTCCAAAGGAGATCCTCTTAGGATTAAACAAGTTAGAAGTTCTTGACATTTGGAGTGGATATCTCTCAGTATTTTGCTCTGAGAATTCAAACATATTCCCACCAATTCATCAGAACTATCACATACTGCAGGCAAAAGTTGAGCAACACATAACAGCAGATTGCTTATATCTACTGCTAATAGTTGATTTCTACATTCTGAAGGACATGCCTGGAAATGAAGTAAATACTTATTTATTCCTTGACTGATTTATATAAAAATGAATGCACCTGAGTATATCGCACAGTTAAAATTGTGAGGGATTCATTAAGCATTCCCGAGAATACTCGTTGAGCCATTTTTGGTGGAACAGTATTCCACAAATCTTGTTTTGTACCTGCAATATATGTACATAGCAGACTCAATTATTATTATCAAATGAAATTTACAATAAGAGCATTTTAACGTGCCTTGCATATAAAGCCACCACATTTGAATTACATAAGAGCCTCTCTCATTCTCAAAAAAAGGTTTTGGATTTTCCCAGTCTAAACATTCAGCGTCTTGCAGAATATATAAAGATAATAGACGGGTATGCAAATCTAGCAAGCGCTCCGCTAAAGCCTCACACATTTCTTGATATTTTTTTTGGCATGTCTGCAGTTCATTAATTTGATTATGCTTGATATCGGACATTGTTTGAATGTAACACCACAAGCAGTTCTTTAAAAGAGCTGCAGCTCCTATTGTTCCAGTTAGTACTGTTAAATCGGCATGATCCAAAGCTTCCTGGGTTAGCATATGCAGATGTTCTACAATTTAAAAAACTTATTACTTTCCAAATTAAAATAGTTGATATTTTTTACCTAATAACTGTTCAGAAGATTTTGTTATAAGTGATATAAATTTTGAAGGATCCGACGCTTTAATTATCCCTCCACACCCTCCGGAAGTTTCTAAGCTAGTGTCAATATCATCTGGAGGCAGTTGCATAAATCCAGAATCTTTCCGGAAAGCTGCAGTATATTCCTCTTCCCACCAAATCACCACTTTCATAGAGGCAAACGATATGTATCGAGGAAAATCTAATCTTCCACCGACAACTCCAGGACAAATTGTTTCTTGGAGAATTGCTTGCTTTTCCTTAAATGTACTTACATGTACTATACTTACAACTATTTTTAAAATTACCTACTGTGTAATATTCCATGTCTCTTTGGATAAGAATGTGGACTTTGTCCATCAAATTCCCATCTTCCATTACCTCCATGATGACAAATTTATTAAATAAAAAAAAGTATAAGCAAATTTAATTCAAATCAACGTTTAATAAAATAGTTAAATATAAAACAAAAATAAAAGGAAATAATTTAAAAATACAACGAAAGAGTTATTTTGTTTGGCTGTGCATGCAATTAAAAAAGTCCACTGAATTCTTCACAATTTTTGGTATTTCTTGTTGCAATAACTCGTGTAGAGACACTCCATCATGTTTATATATCCAGTAGCCACCTTCAATTACGTAGTCATATCGCTTAGGGCCAGATGTGGGTGAACTTAGCCAAATTTGACGATTAGGTGACTGCCTGTTTATCACGTACGTTCCATAAGGTTGTCCAAAATTAACAGTTAGTACTCCACTCTAAAAAAAGAAATAGAGCTATAGCATTATGTTATAGTACTAATGATGATTATAAAGCAAAGTCTGGTGAACACTTGACATCAAAGGCTATACATTTTACTCTACAGCAGATATATAAAATTGCTGCTCAAAATAGTGTGTAATTTAAAAAAAAGAATATAATTGACTTTAAAATATTTTGAAATACTGGAAAACTAATTAAAAAAGTCAAAAATCTAAGGAAATCAAAAGGAATTAGTTTAGATTTTTTAGGTCTTAGACTTTTTTGATCAGTTTTTAGTTATTTTAATTGAAGATTAATTGTCTAATTAACAAAACTATGCTCGATGGATCGTTAAGTAGTATGATAACTTACTGAAAGTTGCATAAAGTTATTCTAATTTATATAAAGGGTTTGAACTAGGTTGATTTAAAAGAACCACTAAACTATTTTCAAAACCATCAATTAACCTGGTGTTGGGCAAACTGAAAATGCAGATGCTGCTAAAAGACTTACAGATGATATACACCAGTTAATTAAAATTATGTTTTGTAATTCGCAAATAATTTCTGTATAATTGAGGTGTGCGATAAAGCCAAATAACATTTTCACTCATGCTTATACGTTTATTGTCTCAACATTCGCACCTGCTGCTTACCTGCAACTACTCTGGCATGATGTAAGAGCCTTTAAAACTGTCAGACTAATTGGTAAAAATCTTCAGTTACCTAATTAATATATTTATATTGCAATATAAGAACCTTTAAAATTTATCGTACTTTAAAGGTATTATAAGGATAGTACTACCAGTTTTGTACATCTTTATTATGTGATATCTGTCAAATCCATGCGACTTAATGTTCGAAACAGCCAACTGTTCTTACATACAGTAATAAATTCGCCCAGAAAATTTGGCAGCCTTTATACTATGACGTAGGCCTGGCATTCATGGGTTTTTAGACTATTACAGCCAACTTGTATCGTAAATAAGTATTATAATTCTTTAATAGGACAAAAGAAAGTACTTACTCCATATGATACATCTGCTGACGTTAAATGTGGAGCTCGTTCAACTAATTCTTCAAAATATTCACATAAAGACTCTAATGTTTCTTCACATACTTTTTCAAACGTTACACTATCCACTAGTTCACTTTCAGCAGCTGTTGTTGCATAAGAACGTTTAAAATCGCCGAAGTGTGAAGGTATTTGATCAAATGCATTGGTTGCCATGGAAATTTTTTGAATTTTGTTGGTATTGATTTTACATGAGGAAATGCAAACGTGAGCAGAAATAATTACATTTTTAAACCTTCGAATATTTTGATTAATTAATACTTTTCGAAGGCACAACATCTTGGATTTTGAAGTTTAAATTTTGTAGGTTATGTGTAATTTGACATTTATTTGACGTTGGATAATTCAGACACCCAAGTGTACTATGTACTACGTATATTATATTATAACGTCCATGTTCATGTTAAGTTCAAACGTATGAAATGATTGTTCGGATTTCGAAAAAATATTCAGTTCTTCATTGTCGAAGAGCGATGCAAAATCGTGCGTTCCGTGTGATGCAGGTAACACCACGCGGACGCTTAAGAACTATGTGGCTCTCGGGTGCAGTTCCGGCACATATTTGCTAGCTCAATACTTCGATAAACATTATCAAAAACAATAGTTTCCCCAAAATTCAGTAAATCATTTGAAAGAATAAGGAAAACTTTTGTAGATACAGAACAATCTGCACCCTTTTCTTTGCCTGCATACATTTTCAAGTGCCAGGTGTATCCATTTTCACAACATAGCTTGAATATTTTTATGCCATATTTGTGGCTTTTTTGGGGAATGTATTGTTTGATAGCAAGTCAACTTTGCTTTGTGTATAGATGTTATGATAGATTTTATTCAATGCATCTAATAAGGGTTGAATTTTATGCAACCTATCTCCTACGACGCATTCATCATTGTTGGAAAAAATGCTACATCTTCAAATTTCGAATCTATTACGTGCTATTCCGTACTAATCCTATGTTCATTCGTTCATTTAGTTCATTAAGGTCTATAGATTTCTAGGGAAGGCGTGTAGATTTTGCTGACATATCAACTTTTTTCATTAGTGTCTGATATTATTATTGTTATTACTATTTATTCAAACCAAAATTAAATGTATAAATACAAAGAGTAATTACAAAATAAAAACAAATCCCCAAGAATAACCCCTACTTGGTACAAGCTGTAAAAAATATAAACCTAATTTGAATAATAGTTCTACTGAAAAGTGAATATTCAGTTTTTGCGTGGCCTCTTATATGTTAGCTTAAAACTAATCGTCATAGTGAAAATGTGTTTTGATGAAGCTATTCTATAATGACATCAAGGAAGAAAACAAAAACATTAGGGAGTACAGTACAGAATGGTAAACACTGACAATTCACGATATGTAATCGAACATTTCAGACAAACTCTGGGGATAAATTATAAATGAACATATTGATAACTTTATTACACGTGGCAATGTTTGTTTTCATCTGCCAGATACTCATTAAATTTATTGTAAATTTTGGGTGCAAAGTATAATTAATGACTTTGAGCAACTGAGTCTTGCTTACTCAGATAAGAAGTATTTTTATACTTGTTTCCACGAGTGCCATAATTGTGAGATATTATGTTGTAAGAAATTTTTTTTTATAGTTTTATACACAAATGCTTTATGGTAAGAACTTTAAAATCAGAAAAAAGTTAATCTGAGGGAAACAGCAACGGCTTAAAAAACATGGTTTTAATAATAGCCTTTTGTGCAGCTACAATATTAAAAAAAAAACATCGTGAGCTGAACACCACGCCAAAATGCCATACATTAACAAAGACTGAATAAGACTTACATAGAACATCTTGCCAAACGAGTTTTAAACTGTACCAGTAATGGCCGAGGTAAATTATTCTTTTTAGAACCAACACGGTGTGCAATCTCTATGTCACTTTCATTTAAATTAATCCGCAGCCCCGACGCCACCGAAATAGCACACTTCGCACAATCTTCTCCTTCAACTTCACTAAATCCAAAGATTTCGACATTTTTTACCCTAGAGTATTGTTCCATCTCATGAACAGACTGTTCCAACTTCCAATTTCTTCTTGTGTTGCACATTCTTGCTACGCGCCAACTGCAAACCATTTGATAAATTCCTAAGATTTTAATTCCTTCAGTATAGTGTCATACATGTCGAAAAAATATTGAAGAGACTCTTTGACCGCCTCTTCAACGGCACTAATGCGGTCAATTTTAGTATTTATACTTTTTAATAATTGTAGTACTTCAGAATTGTTACAATAATCACCCAATTCCTCATTGCTTCCCACGACTACTACAGAATCTGACATATCTGTTGGTATTTCGGAAGTCGAGCGCTTAGCCGTTTTTCAAATTTATTTTCTTGCGATAGGTCGACACGTTTAATGAATATTGAAAATTTAAATACCACAGCTGTTCATGTTGCAGCAATTCAATTGTGTATCTTATCGCTAGTAGCCACAAGGAAGAATCTTGCAGAAATCGCTCTGCACACACGATGCAAACATCCGAATCCAAACGAATCCTCAACACTGACACTTTCAAACAGTAATTAGTAACCAATTCGTAAATTATAATGAATATTTTACCACTGTATCTTTATTTCCAATGCAGAACAACAAATAGCGTATGTGACGATTTATTCGATGTGTAAAGGTTTTTCTGATTGAACATTTCGTCAAAGATGTCATCAGTGACAAAAGCACTATAAAAATTACATGGAGATTTGTCACACAAAAGCGTAGTGTATGCTAGATTGAGACCATGGAAACTAATGGAACCTTAAAGAGTGAACTCTTCTGAATCATTTGATCGCTGGCAAGCAGTATTTTTTTTCTACACCTCCATTTTCATTCTCTTTATTTTTGTTATTTGCATTCTCAGCCTCTATATTTACACGTTTATTTTTCATCTGTCTTTAAGATTTCATTTTTGACTGAAAGTATTTGCTAGTTGTAGAAATTGGGTTATCACAGTTTGTTGAAAGCCGCAGATTCTTCAGATAAAGAAATTTCTTTCGAACTGGTCGGTAAATAGTGAGAATCTTCTACTGAGTCAGATGAAATGAAATCTTCTGAATCACTATTTACATATCTACGATTCTATTTCTTACCTTTTTGTTCTCAATATTTATTCTAGTTCGGCATTCTTGTTTCAACGCAGCACAAGCACTACTAAGTCAAAATGATGGAAAAACTATAAGCTGTACGCGATATATATATAATAGAAACAATAACAATAAATTAATTAATTGGACACCGTGCCCTACCTAAGCGAAGCGCTTGTGCTGCAGTGGCACAGTATCCCTCACATGGCGTACAAATTAAATATAATTTAAACTTAAAAGTTAATCACAAAAAGAAGTATTAAGATGCCACTGTACAAATTCAAATACCACAATACAATAAAAACAAAAAGAAATACCCACATGATTTCAGTTGAGATAACCTGCACTCTTCAATTCATCAATTTTTGAGCATATGAATATCATAATATTTTTTGAAGCATTTAAGATTTTTTTATTTCATCTGGCACTAGGTTATACATGTTTTTACCCGCTATAAGAACTGACTGTTGATAGTTAGTTGTTTTTGCCTGCTTTATATGTAACTGACATTTATTTCTTGTATCGTGTTTATGTATTCTTCTATGATTGCATTTTAGAATTTTGTGTATTAATGTAATCGATGTTTCTATGTATAATTGTCTAATGTCGAAAACTTACTTGCTTAAATAATTCTTCTATCGAGTACAATCTAGGTTTACTGAATATAACATTTAGGGGCATATTTCTGTACCATCTTAAGATTTTTTATTATGTTTTGGTATGCCTCACCCCAACATACTATTGCGTATCTAAGGATAGATTCAGTTAAACCATAGTATATACTTTTTAATGTATTCTTATCAAATATATGTGTTAGTTGTCTGTATTTATAACTGTTTTCCGCGTTTTCTTTATTGTAACTTCAATATGGTCTCTCCAGGTGAGGTGCTGGTCAATAGTTAGGCCTAAGTATTTATATTTCTTAACTCTTTTGATC
>JAUIMW010002254.1:0-10994 GCA_033557785.1 Enochrus cinctus | reverse complement strand
CAAATATATATATATATATATATATATATATATATATATATATATATATATGATATAATAAAAATTAACAAATTTTACAAAAGAACAAGGGATTATGAAATCTGTTCCTTAAAATTGATATGAAAGAAATCATAAAAAGAATAGTAGCAAGAGTCAAATTGACAACGAAAGGCGATAATCTACAAAGGACATATGTAAGCAAATGCTTGTGCTTATGCAGATGACATTGCAATATTTGCATGCTCTGAAAAGAACTTGTAATATGAAAACAATAAAACACTAACAATGAAAATGCGATTCCTGAGAAAATTAAAGGGTTGCACAATCTTAAGTAAGAAAAGAGATTGAAGATGTGAAAAAAAGTACTAAGGTCAAAATTAAAAAAAGATGACAAGAGTAATATTTAAAAAATTTGTTCAAGACCTTTTTTCCTAAATGCTGATAGCCGTTGTTCAGTTCTTTAATAAATTTCATTGTTGCTTCAGTAAAGATTGTCAAAGATATTCAATTTTATCATTGGAAATTTAAAATGTTACTGCGATTAATAACGGCGCTCATAACAGCAAAATGGGGTTTCTAAATTATTCCCTTGAATCCCCATTTGTCATAAATCCGGCCCTGCAAAGGTGCTCACCCTAAATGTATACTAGATTATATTAATAGTCTTTAGAATTCAAATATAAACAAAGGTCTAATGCAATTAACAAACAAATTGCACTATGTGTACTGCACATAGTACATATGGATAGGCGATTATTAAAAAAAAACTCAATAGGGCAATTATTTTAAAAATTGCAAATTGACACGCGCCTAACTTCATGGTTTACAGCTGACATTTTCGCAATATATTTGCGTATTTTAAAGGCAACAAAAATTTGTGTAATTTGAGAATCTTTTCAAAATATTCGTTTTTAGTTCGGCAACACCTAAATTGTATCGTCTTTGTCGCATATTAGGTAAGCTTGCACGCACTCCAACCTCACTTTTCATATGTCATTTTTATGTTTATAAAGGTTTTGTCAATTTTTAGATGTTCCATAATGGAAATTACTAGATTAAATAATTTTATCATTTTATATTCCCTATTACACTTTTAAAAGTGTATATTATAAATACATAATTCAAAATGCAAATTTGTGCTCTCCGATAACCTAACACATTTGTTTACTGACCAATAAACTCTCAAAATAGATATTAAAAGTAGAAATCATTAAGCTTTACCACAATTCATCTTTTGTGTATTATTGTCTCTTGCGAAAGCAATAAATATCATAAAAATATTTGCGTTTTACGTAAAATGCACATTTTTTACGAGATATTTGTAAGAGATTTTGTACGGGAAAATAAATAATTGAAAAAATTAGGATTTGTCTGGATTAAAGTGGCAAAATGCCAAAAATTATACTAAAATAACTCGTGACTGAATCTCAACAAAAGACTTGTATCAGTTCATCATGGATTACAGAGGCGGACGTCCGTTTCGCAGTTCTTTAAGAAGTAAAGAGTCATCATCAACAAGTGATGTTGATCCTCGTGAAAAAATAAAAGATTGTTGCCGAAAATTCGTGGCTTTTATGTGCACACAAGTTGGGGTCGGAGGTTTAGTTGTCGGATATACGATAGTTGGGGCATTTAGTTTTAAATACATTGAGACTATGGAGTCAAATCCGCTAAATGCTAGGATGATAGATTCTTTCAATCAAACGGTTTTTGATTTGTGGAATGCTTCATTTACATGTAATACATACGTCTGCAATGAAACTTATTATAAAATAGGTATCAATAAGACTTTATTTGATTATCAACAGACTTTGGTGGAAGCCATCAAAGAAGGATATGACGGGAGAAGCCCTACGGATATTTGGACTATTCCCACAGCGTTAATGTTTTGTTTGAGTGTCATAACAATGATTGGATATGGTAACATGGTCCCCAGAACTTCATGGGGCAAGGGGATAACTGTAGTTTACGCTGTTTTTGGAATTCCTCTATATGTTCTTTATTTTTTAAATATGGGCGAAGTTCTAGCGGGAACATTTCGTTGGATATACACTTGGCTTTATAACTGTAGTACTGAACGAGATGAAGACGAACCACCTAGACGAGTGGTAGTGCCATCAAGTGCGTGTTTGTGGGTCATAGGGGGATATGTTTTAACAGGTGCTATTATGTTTTCAACTTGGGAACAGTGGAGTTATTTAGATAGTACATATTTTTGCGTTACAAGTTTGTGTAAAATAGGTATGGGTGATTTGGTTCCAGGAGCAGCGTCAAAAAGTGGAAACGAAGTGAAGCTTGTAATAAACTATATTTACATGTTGGTTGGGTTAGGACTCGTCGCCATGTGTTATAATTTATTGCGAGAAGAAATTACTGTAAAAGTAGGTGAATTGAAAGAAGACTTTGGACAGTGTTTAGAAGATACGCGTATGCGATTTACTCATTGCTGCAATAAATGTAAACGGACTAGAAAATATTAATAGTAGTAGCAGTTTTAAATTAGTTATAATAAGTTTTAAGATGTTCCGTAAATAATACAACAGTGAACTTTTCTTCAGTATTGACTATATATTTAGATTACTGTTCCCATTCCAGATGTAAAACATTCAAGTATGTTGGGTGCAACGACACCCACCTTTCCAATAAGACTTTGCGGAATTCTAGGATACGAGGGTCGTATAAACGATGTTGTCTACTGCCATCCTATTAACCGAAACGAAAATCCATCAACCGTCGTGTTTTTTGGAGGCGATATGCAGGTAAGTTATTTTAAAATCGTATGAATCTTTAGAAATTATTAATAGAAAGCACCATATGCCAAGCCGTGTATTTAATAACTTTGAATTGTAATTATCACATCGTATGTCGATAAAGGATGTAGAAAAACGTTAATAAATGCACATACAATTGAAATAATTCTATATGCTTCCAGAATGTATAAAATCTTACATTTACTTTTTTCGTTACGATTTATATAAAAGATAAGGAAATTCGTACCATGCAAACAAACGTCCATTATTCCTCATACATGATGAGCGTTCACGGCAACCGATTTCAGTCGGACCACATTATAAGGACATATCTAATTGCTATACTGTGGTCGGGCTGAAATTCTATAAGCTACGGATCTGAGTGCTTCATAACTAAATAAATAAAGATAATTAAAAAAACCAGGAAATTGTTAAAAAAGCAAATATACGTTCGAAAAATACAATTTTGAAAGATGAAAAACCTCGGTGTTTTGTTTTACACTGGAGTGAACCCACAATTGATGTATCTGTGTATTCAAATAGAGCGTCGTATGCTAAACAACCACAGGAAGCACGTCAAAATGAATACTCGCTCGAATCGAGGGCGTTGAGAATAGCTTCGATTTGTATTATTGTCACAGCGAGCCATTTAGCATACAACGTTCTAAGAAAAAATACTACTACTTGTACACAATAATGCGCTTCGTATATGCCGTTTACTTCGGATAGTATACATCTAGCTTAACTTTGCTTAAAACTGCAATGCTAAGAACCTGTGTTACTTAGCAGAAAGTACCATTCATAAAGGCAACAGAATTCTAATTCCCTAAACCGGGCAGAAAAAAAGTATACATTCGCATAACAATGGCATAACAACTGTAAATATGTCGATTCAATTTTTTATATAAATAATTACTTTTTATTTAACTTTTTTAACAACATTAAAATTTTATAGCGGAATGGTGTAGAAAGAAGATATAGGTTTGAAAATTTGATGGCAACGGAGAGATCAATATGAAGAAGCAAATTATAGAGTAAAGACGAAGTGAAATTTGACAAATGAAAAGGAAATTGTAGAAATTTTTAATGACGGTGCAGATCGTAGTTTGAGAAGAGAGAATAGACTGATGGTACTCAATTTTAAGAAGGTGGACTTTTTAAAATAATTTGAAATTTTCGGTATTCGATTAATGTATAATTTTTTCTCCTATCAAAGAACAAACAAAAAATGCGTCTGAATTTGACATCGTTTTGATTAATGTTTTTTTTTATTAATATGGATAAACAGTACAATCTAGTATAACTATAGGTCATGTGGTTACGGCAACTTCAAGACTAATTTTCCGGTGTAAATCAAGAAGTGAAAATTCACTTTAATAGGAACTGTTGTTAATAATAATAATAATTCATTAAAAGATATACAATTAAAATTTCCAATCGGAGATCTTTGTTTCGGGTAATATTTTAAGTTATAAACCTACGAGACGGTAAATAATTCTAGGTTATTTCAATAAAGTCGCACGTTCAAACATTGTCACTTATTGTACCTAGTAATACGAAAAGAAAATAGAATGCCACATAATAAACTTCAATGTCTTCATTAAATTTCACATAAAACAACCATTTTCCAAACAAAATCTTCTTTGGCAAAAACGAGACATATTGCGAACATATCACTTTCATAACTGGCGCATTTATTTTTGATAATTACTTTAATTAATTGTAAATAAAACTAAGAACGATGCCAAGTTCTGAAGCGTTTGCTATTATAAAAAAAGAAATTGCGTTAAAATTATTGAAGTAGACCATATACTTATGCACACCGTACTTTGGTCGTTGCATAGTGGTCACGGACTATGAAGCACGACTGTTGTTCGTTGTAAGCGATATTTGCACGAAAATAAATCCTCCTCTCTAAGTTTCAAACGTGGTGCAATTCTCAAAGATCATCATAGATGGCGCTGCTATTGGAAATTAACTTCAACTTTAATCCAATTTAAGAACTGTTCCAGTATAGAAAGCGTCCTTGATTCCCGAATCCATCAGCGTGACTGGGACGAACACTTAGATCTATTCCTATTCGCTTATCGTTTATCGCCTCAAGAAGTCACTAGCGTATCACCAGCGAAGGTAGTGTTTGGAAGAGATCCCAGACTACAGACAGACCTGTTATGGCACACCACCACAACAGAATGAAGTTGGGGAATTATGTTCAGAAGCTACAACAAAGGATTGACTCTAACGAGTTGGTTCGTCGTCGAATAACCGAAACTAGTGACAATATGAAGGATCGCTGCGATTCAAAAATTGAAGCTGGAGGTTTTAGTGAAAGAGACAAAGTTTCGCTGTATAACCCGACTCTGCGAAAAGGGTACTCTCCAAAACTCCAGAAGAAATATGAAGGGCCATACGCGGTTATCAAGCGGATAAATGACGTTACTTTTCAGTAGGAAATGAGAAGGGTTGTGTAAGCTCCTAACCTCACGTTTCTCTTCCAAATCCCCTGCGTTCGCTTCACTTAAATAAATTTTCTCAACATTAACTTCCTTCGTTTTAACTAAAATTTCTTCTTTCCAGCCATCGCTGTACTTTGCATGTTTCGAACGTTTACAATAGATAGCGCAGCTTACCGTGTAAACTTTTGTACAAAAAAATCAAATAATATCAATACAAACGTAAGAGACGTTATTAAAATATTTATCATCGTTATTTAAATAGTTCATTTATTTTCCAGTAATTTAATGTCTAGTGCGGTGTTTAGTGTTAATTTTGTCTATTTAAAGTGTTTCTCATTCTGAAATTTGGAATGGATAGAACTTTTCGCCGTATATTACCGGTAAATTTTTCGCAGACTCTCATAGTTTGATAAATAGTTTATTAATTATAAAATTTAATTAAATTAAATATTAGCTATTAAAACACATTGTGTGCGGGTACATTTCGCGACGAAATTGTACCGGGTGCGGGAGTTTTGTGCGCAAATTTAATTCTTCAGTTAAATCTCAATAAATCGAATATTACTTAAACTTTTCGTATTTTATATTCAAATATATAATATTATGATTGTTGTATTCAAAAAAATTTTTAGCGCTCAAGTATGAATCGTCAAAAAACTTACTAGTACGTGTTCCGCACACAATGTGTTAACTATGAACTATCAGCTATTAGCTTTTATAAACTATTAGCTATCAGCAATTTCCTATAAACTATAATCTGTTAGCTAGAAACTATTAAATTTTACCTATTAGATATTACCGATAATGTATTAGCAATTAGCTTTTGTCAATGAATATGATATAAGCTATATATTATAAGTAACTATCTGTTAGTTATCATTTATCAGCTATTGCTATATGCTATAAACTATAAACAAATAATTATTTAGTATTGACTAGTGATTATTAACAATAACCTGTTATATATAATTGACTTGAATTAAAATATCTAAAAATTAATTTAAAAAGTCAAGTTCTAATAAATCCAAAAGAATTCCCAAACTTTCGATCACCGTCATGATCTTCCTCAGAGGATATATATATATATATATATATATATATATATATATATATATATATATATATATATATATATATACAAAAAGACATACACAATTAAAAACGTAGAAAACAACATCTTTCTTTGTAACAATAACGAAAGAAATTATCTTAGTAACAAACAAAAAAATAATCACTTAACTATATAATTCTTAGAAAATTAACAAAATTATAATGGATAATTTAATAATCAAACATCCATCTACCCCACAAATTTATTTTCTTTCCAAAATACACAAACAAAATTTACCATCAATTCATCAAATTATAACTTATCAAAATGTTTATCAAATATTATAGGAAAAAAAATTTTATCAAAAATTCTGTAGATTTCAAAAATAAAATAAAACAACAATTACTCAAAAACAATATTTTATTACCACTAGATCTTACGTCACTTTACACTAACATTTCAACTGATCTTGCAAGTCAAATTATACATAAAAGATGGAACATCATAAAACATCATACAAGATTAACGAAAACACAATTTAGTGAAGCTGTACAACTTTGTTTAAACACAACATTTTTTCAATATAAAGACAATTTTTATCAACAAACATTTGGCATAGCTATGAGTAGTTGCATATCATCAACTATTGCTAACCTAGTTATGGAAGATTAAGAGGATGTTTGTTTAAAGCAATTAAAAATTAAATCTTCTTTTTATTTTCGTTATGTTGATGATACAATAATTTATTGTTTACAATATTGACGAAATTATTTCTACATTTAACAGTTATAACAACAATTTGAAATTCGCTTTCGAAACTGAGCATATTAATTCTTTACCATTTTTAGACATTACAACAACGAAACAAAAATCAATTGGTACCAAAAAGACACTCATAACTGGCTTTATATACACTTTGACTGTAACCACTGCATCTCACATTCTCAATAACACTATAGATAAATGTTTACAAATGTCAGATGTTGAATTTAGAAAAGAAAATTTAAAGAAAATTAAAACTGCATTTTTAAGTAACAATTACCCATTAAACATCATTAAAAATTCAAAAAAGAAACGAGTTCACTTACATTATAATAATTACAAACCTTTAGAACATAACACGAATAAAGAATTCATATCATTACCATAGACAAACAAAAAAGTAAAATACTTAAAACAACTTTAAAAAACACAACTTACATGTAGCTTTCACTTATAATAATAAAATTTATAAATTTTTTACCTATTTAAAAACAAAAACAATCTAAATAAACACGATACTGTATATAAGATTCAATGTAAGAACTGTAATATTAATTTGGAACTATTAGCTGTTAGCTATAAGCTTCTCTCTGTAATCTATTAGCTATAAATTATTCGTTATTAACTGTTAGCTGTAAGCTATTATATATTAGCTATAAGCTATATGCCATTAGTCATTAGCTATTAGCTATCGTTATTAGCAAATTGCTATTAGCATGGTTAAGTTAAAATAATTAAATATAGTAAATATAGACAGATGCATAAAATACAAATAAGTAATAACAGGCATTGGGACGAGTTGAGCAAGTTTATATGCAATAGAGTCATGGTAGTTACATCAAGTATTTGTTAAGTAAGTATATTTGAATGAAAGTGATATCTCTATAATTTAAATTAATTTGAACAAAGTTATAGTTATCTTGTTTAAGTTTAAAAATTAATTATATATTATAGTTATTAGTGCAGTAACATTCACTAAGGATATATTTTTTATTAAAACTAAGTAGGAATAGTAAGTGATTTTCTAACACAGATGTGTCTCTAAAGATCTAATATTATTAATGATAAGAAGGTAAAAAAGTTAAATATATTGAATTTAATAATTTAATATAATTAATTATTATTCGCCATTTTAACTTACAAATTTTTATTATCCCCACTGACTTACTGAGCGAAAAAGGGCGTCCCGCAAAAGAAACAACTACCCTTATTTGATGATATTATGAAGATGATTTTACGTAAAACGTCTTTTGCCGGAATGGTGGTGGATTCTAAAACAGATTTCCAAAGTCAAGATACACCGGTGTCTACCAGTTCATGCAACCCATCCACATGCTCCGTGAGCCGGGCTTAATCAAACAAATAACAGTTAAAGACTTCCATCACTTCACCGACTTCTCTTCGCACTGACGGGAAGTACTTAGAAAGAAATGCGAGCCACTTTGAGTGCTAGTTTTACCAGCAGCAAAATGAAGATGATGTTCTATTTGATAGCTGATTGTGCCACGGAAAAATTATCGAAAGATACATAAAAAGACATTTTCACCAGGTTCACCAACGATGTCATAGTCACCTCTGCCTTTGGAATCCATGTTGGCTCCTACATTAATAAAGACAACGACTTTTACAAGATGGGTAAAAATACAACCAACTTGTCTGTAGTTCTCATGAACATTAAATTCACTCTTTTTGGGCCTTCAACTTTTCTTGAAAGATACCAGCAAGAATTTAGTGACGTCAACCATTACAATTCGAGAAGAGAAGCACATCATTCCAAAGAAGACGAGCTCGATGAAACGGACACTTGTTTCGCAACAGTAGACCCCCGAGGAAAGAAGAGTTGACAGACGCAGACGTGTGTGTCCAGGCTTTAATTTTCTTCTTCGTAGGATTCGATTCCGCCTCAACTCTTATGTGCTTCATGGCCTTTGAAAGAGTGCAAAGGCCAACTGAGCTACGAAGCTTTAATGAAGATGAAGTACATGGACATGGCAGTCTCCGAGTCCTTGCGCAAATGGCCCAACGCTGTACCAACAGACAAAAAATTGCATCATTCCATACACCATCCAACCGGTGAAGAACAACTCGTTCAATTAGGCATTAACTCTTTTGTGGATACCCATCTTTGGCATTCACAAAGACCCACAATACTACCCAAACCCGGAGAAATTTGACCCTGAACGTTTCAGCGACGAGAACAAAAATTCCATCAAACTGTACACGTACCTTCCGTTCGAAGTGGGTCCCAGGAACTGCATAGGCTCAAGATTTGCCTTTTTGGAAATCAAGACTATATTCTTTCAACTTTTATCCAAAAAGGAACATGTGCCTAACGTGAAGACTCCAATAACCATGAAAATCAGCAAGGCTTCCCTCCATCTTCCTGCGGACCCCGGTTTTTACATGGATTTGCACCCAAGGAAATAATTTTTTATTTATGTATATTCTTTTTTTTGCTTGTGCTTAATGTTGTTATAAGTTATTTTATGTATAGATAACTCAACTCAGAAAGTATTTTTAATATAACATTTTTTTCATGTTAGTATTTTGTTGAAAACACAAGAATTCCAAGAAACAATAGACAAGCTGAGAAATGAGAAAACACCAAGATTTGAGAGGAAATCATCAGAAATGGTCCAAATATGGAATAACAATGTAAACGATATTGATTAAGATAATGATTAAGCACCACAGACAAACAAATTGATATTTTCCATGTAACTATTAGAAATGTTGGAGTTGCGTAGTTAAAGGGGTTCAAACATTAGAAATACATCTTTTAAAGACAAACATATAAGAAGATATATGAATCTATTTAGTAGCACAGTTGAAAATTGTAGTCCCTCATTCAAACACATTAGCTATAAGCGATTCGCTATTAACAATTTATTTTTTAATAATAGCTAATAGTGATTGGGTTTTTTTCAGTGAATATATAATTTTAGATTAGAATAAAAAGCACTCATTCAAAAGCATTCAAGTAATCAATGTTCAAAATTGTTGATGACTACTAATTTTTTTATGTAATGTCAATTAAAAAAAAGAATATAAGAAACAGGACCACCAGCGAGTCTCAGAGACATGCTCCATTGAAATAAAAAGTTATTTTAAAAAAGTCATCTTTAATGCAATGTAATGTGTTACCGTTCATTATGCTGTATTAAATTAAATTATAATGTTATTAATCAAATCACTGAATATTGGACCAACTCACCTATCACCATTAACAATTTTCAACCAAAAATTGAATGACGCCTGTTTATATCTGTTTTATCATTTAACAGAGTTTCTTCAATATATTTCCACTGATTCTATTCGATACCGACAAACTCCGCCTACTTATAGAATTAATAATTTTGGACAAAAAATAATAAGAATGTGATGGCCCCACATTAACAATAAGCCCAGAAAAAATTATTAAACATTAAGAAGCTCTGATCACTAAATGAAATTCTATTCATTCATAAAAAATTATGAAATTATCTGTTTTAAGTTTAGTAGAGACCAAAAAATAACAGTCGCCGCTGTCTTCCATTGAATTATTTTTGTAAAGGCGTTTGCTTTTAGAATAAAATGCTACCCTGTGGCTGTTCACTAGAAATTATTGCTTCATTTCGTTCTATTACACGCGCTTTTCATGCGCCGAGTGCCTTAAACCACCCCTTTCTCTACACTTTAGATATGGTCAAGCTTTAATGACTCAATGACGAAAACTGTCGTACAGATGTTTATAGTAAACAGGGTTGTAAAATTGAAAATGCTTGTATACCACGAGTTATACTCAGAGGTTCTCAATAAGTTTTTGGTATCTTATTTGTTAGTTTAAAATTTTTAATTTTTAATATTTGACCTATATAATATGTTTATTTTCTAAAGAAATACGCGTGAGCGTAGTTTGTCGCTATCGGAGGTAATCACCCTATATATATATATATATATATATATATATATATATATATACATAGATATATATAT
>JAUIMW010002253.1:0-10995 GCA_033557785.1 Enochrus cinctus | reverse complement strand
AGCGAATCGAGGCCGTCACCAGGAACATCCAAGGAGAGATGATTCTCTACGAGGACGACGTACAGACCAAAGTGCCCAAAGTGTCTGGAGTTCGCCGAGAGGAGGACCACCAGGACCAGGAACAAGAAGAAAGGAGAGGAACCGTGGAAGACCTTCATCCCAGCACCGCCGCCCGCAACCAACTCCTGGAAAAGCATCACCAAGCCGCAGGACCCCACCCCACAGGAGGAACCCTCCCCAAAGGATGCCCACCGACCCACGACAGACCCCATCGATGGATCGACACTGAAGGCCAAAGCCTTGGCAAGTTCTCTCCGAGGTGATGACGGCCAAAACGTCCTAGCAGCCCTCCTCAAGTGAAGTGATAATATGGCGGGTATCGAATAGTTAAGGTAGTTTTAAGGCAATTTTTATTTTTTATTGTATTTTATTTGATTCATAACAATAAATTCTTTACTTGCTTACTTACTTACTTACCTAGGTTAGTACGTTCGAGGGGTTGACCCGCGTGCTATCTTGGTGTCGCGTGTAAGCAACACAACTTACACGAGTGATACCGCATAAATATACATAACTCAAGCACATCAAACGCAAAAATAAAACAAACCCTGAGAAATGAGTGGAAAAGAGAGTGAAGATGAAGGAAGAAAGAAAAGAAAAATGAGAAAGAGGTTTCAAACACAAGGAACAAAAAGTTGAGTAAATCTCCTATAAAAACATAAAAAGAAAGCGATAAACTAGATCTGTTAATAAAAATGATAAGGGATCTAACAGATGAAGTGAATAAGCAGGGATGAGAACAAGGGAACATTAAGGAGGAGATAAGGACAATCAGAGAAGAGAACAGTGAGTTAAGACAGGAGAATCAAAACCTGAAAGCAGAAAACAAAGAGATAATAGAGAAAGTAGCCGCATCTGGAGAAAGAATAGAGGCGTTGGAGAAACAAAATAACAGTATTAAATGTGGGAATCAGCAACACAAAAGAGAAGGTACAGAATATGATGAAGAGGGACCTACAAATAAAAATAATTCCGGAAAGAGTGCATAGACTTGGGGAAAGGATATGTCTGGTGAAGATGACGAGCGAGGAGGATAAGGAAGAAGTTATGAAGAATAAACACAAACTAAAGAAAGTAAAAGATAGAAGAATATACATCAATGATGATGAAACAAAAAAAGAGAGGGAGAAAGGGGAAGCTCATAGAAAGTTTAGTAAAGATGAAATAAAGAAGAGAAAAGAGGTAAAGATGGGGTACTGTGACTGATGGAATAAAATGGAGATGGAACAGTAATAGGGATCATACGGATACGACATCAAACGAAAAAGGATTTACGAAATGGAACGAGAAGGAAAAAATAGTGGAAAGAAAGGGTAACGTAAGGAGCAAATATGGATTCGATATAGTGGCATTACAGGAAGTCAAACAGAGAGGACACAGCATTATAGAAATGGACAATTATGTAGTCTTTAATAGTAAAGGTCCTCGACAGAATGTTGGGGATAGGGTTTATCGTCAGTAAAAAATACAAAGCATCAATAATAAAGTTTCAGCCAATAGCAGAAAGGTTATGTAAACTGAGAATGAGAGGACGTTACCAGAAAATATCAATTGTGAGTTTCCATGCACCATCTGAAGAAAAAGTTATGGAAGTAAAGGAGATACCAAGATATGACATGAAGCTAGTGATGGGAGATGCAAATACAAAGATAGGAAGAGAAGAAATATATAAACCAACAATTGGACAACACAGCAAACATGAATCATCCAACGAAAATGGTGTAATGCTGATTGACTTCGCGAAAGAAAGGAATATGATCATCAGCAGCACATACTTTCAATGAAAAGACATACATAAAGGAACATGGCAATCACCAGACGGAAAAAACGATAAAACAGATTGACTACATCCCGATAGAGAAGCTGATAAGAAACCTACATCAAGGCATAAAGAGAGAAAGAGAGGAATACAAAACAAGAACAGTTTTCTACAAAAGTGAAGAAGGATTCATGGTGAGAGAAAAGGAGATCAGAGAAAAGTGAAAGCAAGACTTCGAAAAACTCCACAGAAGCAAAATAGAAAGACAAGAAACACCAAAAAGAAAACAAAACAATATAGTTTCACCAGATGAAGAGGAAACACCCCCACCAAGTTCTGAACAGATAAGAAAAATAATAACCGAATTAAAAAATAGCAAAAATCCAAGAAGTGATGGGTTGACGGCAGAACCGTTCAAACACGGAGGTGACAAGCTAGAGAAGCGACTACAATTGCTGATAAACGAGGTACGGAAGGAGGAAAGAATGCCTGATGAATGGTCTCAGGCAATAATCTGTCCCATTCATAAAAAAGGTGATAAAAGTGAGCTAAACAACTATAGAGGCATCTCACTCCTCAACATCACGTAATACCAGAGTGGCTTCAGAAAGAGAAGAAGCACCTCGGATCAGATTTTTTCTTTAAGAGAAGTATAGGCAGGAAGAGTTTGGCAAAATAACGGTTGCACTCTTGGACTTCAAGCACATGACAAAATCAAAAGGGAAAAGTTCTACGAGGCGCTGGAAGACCTGAGGATAGCTTTCTATCAAGGATTATAAAGAAGACCCTACGGAATACAAGAAGTGTGATCAGAGTCAGATACGCAATATCAGAAGAAATTGACATTGAAGAAGGAGTAAGACAAGGAGACCCACTGTCGGTCACGCTCTTTAATTTGGCTCTAGAAAAAGCCATACGAGACGCAAATATCAACATAACAGGAATACTATATCGCAAAAGACATCAGTGCCTTGCATTTGCAGATGATCTTGTGACATTGGCGAGGAGTAGAGAGGAATTAGCAAGGGTGACCTCAAGATTGGGAAAGGCTGCGAGAGAAATAAAATTGTTGATAAATGAGAAGATGAGGTTTTTGTGAGGGGAAGATCCTTTGAGGTGCGGGAGGAGGAGGGTGTGCAGTATGCGTTTGAGGAGGTGGATAGGTTCACCTATCTAGAGACAATGTTTACAAAGACTTCGGGTGTGGAGATGGATATTCAGGCTAGAATAATGGCTGGAAACAAATATGGAGGTGTGCTCAACAACTGACAAGCAGGAGTATTTCAAGAAGAGCAAAGATAATTTTATACACGTGAGACATGAACGCTGTATAAAAGAGAACGCACGGGATAAGAAGTGTTCGAGAGGAAGGTGGAGAGGATGGCCAATGCAAGAGTGCCTAAGGATGTTCTGTGAAGTACAGTTGGTGGAAGAAGGAGAAAGGGTAGACCAAGGACTAGATGGAGGGGTGAAGTAGAAGTGGATATGCGAGCGGCAGGAATAATGGACTGGAGGTGTAAGGCTAGAGACAGAGACACCTGGAGAGCAACAATAAACCAAGCCATGAACCAACTGGGCTCACAGTACTAAGATAGACTTGGAAATGAAGTGATTAGCCTGCATGTTAACGCACGCCTAGCTAAGATGATGTCAAAACACCGGCTAAGACTGAACGGATTATAATGACTGAACCTGGAAAAAAACAGATGATCCTTCCATTGGAGCTGTGGAGCCAGACGAGAGCGGTGTTTATGAAGGTCATTGGTTAAGTTATCCAAATCTACACGAGTACGTCTGATGAAACGCTAATGATTGTCCACTATTATGGAAGAAAGGCAAGCCTATCGGAATATTGGAGCTTGTGGTGTGGGCAACTCAATATGAGAAAAAATCGAAAGTACATGCTAAAAAGAAGAAACTTTCAGAACAAGTTCAGAAACTTCGAGATGATCTAGACAATCTTTTTATTGAACAACGAATCGATACTGGAAATGCTTCGCCTATTTGTCAACAGCCCAAGAGACTTCCTTTAGCTAAACAAGAAGTCACAGATGCACTTCCAAAGAACATGCACGGGGAAGGAGTGAGCCTTCTAATAGTCCGTTGGCTTCTCCCGTGGTATTGGTTCAAAAGAACCACCGTTTGTTGTTATTACAAGAGACAAGACATCAGTAAGAACGTGTATTGTCACTTCTATAATAATGCAGAATGTGACATGGATATCGCCTCATTCGTTATAGGAAGAATGTCTCCATACAAGCGCAGTACCAGACGATCTATAACTAATGGACGGTGTCTCTCCCCCCGGCAAACAGAAGAACATAAAATTCTGCAGGATTAACTTTAAGTTCCATAGATGCGTAGCTCAACCCTTCCAAATCATCTTATTGCAAGCCAAGTCAACTTTCTAAGGCTCAAAGGACATGTACAACTTCGAGCAGTGCAACCAGGAATTGCCACAACAATATCATCAACCGACGATGACAACCATGTCTCCGTTACGGCAATTATATGATGGCGAGCAGCCAAGATGTATTTGTTGATTCTTTTATTGGTGATTATGGAAGTATAACGAGGAAAAGATTTACTCAAAATGTGGAAAACCTGTGAGTATTAGGAAAATGAAAATTTTTTCAATGCAACCTTACACAATGATTGAATAAGAGAACTCCTTTAAAAATACTAATAACTCTTCACCTGGTATTAATCATATTACTTATTCTCTTCTGTGTAATCTTCCTAATTCAGCAAAGAAACTATTCTGGGCCTAAGTTCGGTGTTGGTTGTTTCGATACTAAAACTCAACAAGGACTCCATCGTACTGACCCATTTCATTGATGTCTTGCCTATACAAGATCTTCGAGAACTTCATTAACGAGACGGATTACGACAATGGCAATGGAAATGGACAAAGAAAGGAAAAGTAAGAGACAAGTGAAGAGGAAAAAGAGGAAAGGGAAGCAAAGGACGGGGAAAACTGATCCCGATGAAGATAGAGAAGAAAAAAACACTAGAGACGTTGAGAGAAAGGATCTGGCAAGGAAAGTTGGCACATGGAATGTGCGAAGAATTTGAGAAAGCTGACCTGAACATACTAGGAATTACTTAGATCAAGAAAAAAGAAAAAGGGAAAACACTACTTGGTAATGGACACATTGTGATATATAGTGGAGTTGACAAGGAAGTAAGAGCCGCAGCAGGAGTTAGTTGTATAATTCATAGAGAAATGAAAAACATAATTATCACATGGGAAACTCCTTTAGAAAGATTACTAATAATAAAAATTAGAGATGGAAACAACAAAGTTAAGTCATTAGTTATAGCGTATGGATCAAATGAAGACGATATGGTGGGAAAAAAATAAATTTTGGGATGAACTAGGGGAAGCGATGGTGGCTGCAAGAGGAACTATCTAGAGCTGGAAGAGGGGACCAAATGTATAAGGGTATACTGATAAGATATGGCGAGGAAGTACACAACAACAATGGGGTCAGGCTTCTGGAATACTGTCTTATGCAGAACATGTTGGTGGCAAATTCATGTTACCAGCACAAAAGCATTCATACCTTTACAGGAGAAGAACCAAGTAGGGGTGAAAGATCTATCATAGATTACATGCTAGTAAACAAGGAAGACAGGCACAAGATAGTTGATGTTAGAGTGCAAAGAGGGTCGGAGATAAACAGTGATCATTTTGTGTTGAAAATGAGAATAAGAGAAGTAACAGTACACAGATAAGGGAGGAGGGCAGCAAGCAGAAGAATAAAAATAGTAAGATCCTTTAGACTTAGAGAAGAAGTAACAGTAAACGAGTTTATGCAAATCGTAACAAAGCTCCTGAAGACAAAATCAGGTACTCATAGGGTGCCGAGTTAGATCAACTTTGGACAATCTTTAGGAAGAATTTCTTGCAAGCGACCAGAGGAAATAAGGAACCAGATCAAAAGAAAGAAGGAAGTATGGAAAAGATACCTAGCTAATAGAACGATGGACAACTACAATAACTATAAAGAAGAAAGAAAAAAGGTTAAACAGTCAGTGAAGATTGCAAAGATGGAAAACTGAAAAGCATTTGGAGAAAAACAGAAAGATGGAGGGCATACTTTCAGGATCTATTGGAGGGGCAAACAGTGCAAGAGAACACAAAAACCAGACAACAATCAGCAATGCAAGAAGGGGATCAAACTAAGAAATGGTCCAGGAGGGAGACAGTGGAAGCCTTAGAGTGGCTGAAGAGGAGGAGGACGACTTTCAGGAGAACTTTAGAATATGGAATGACAACCTTAGGAAAAGCGGCATGAGTATGAACTTCGATAAGACAAGGATAATGGTAACAGGGGACAATAGAAACATCGAACTGATTATTGAACAACCCACACTAGAGAGAATTCTTAACTTCCAATATCTTGGAGTACAGATAAGCAGTTGTGGGGGCGACGAACTGGAAATAAAGTCAAGAATTGGGAAAGCAGTGAAGATCTTCTGCATGTTGTCAAATGGCTTCTTGGGGAAAAGTGGAGTTTATATTTATAGAAATAAGGACAGGGAGAGACCGACCAACTAGACAAGTGTGGGAGTCTAGGATGCTAAGGGAAGAAAAAGGGGAAGACCTCCAAAGGTATGGGATACCATCATCGCAGAAATATTAAAGACCAGAGCAATAAGTTTGGAAGAGGCTCGTTTTTAATTTTTTCAAGAAATGATGTTTTTTTTTTCGTTTAAAATTGGGAACGTTTTGAATGTATAACAGTAAAATAGAAAAACTCTTTTGTAATCGATAGGCTGGCAAAGCAAGCATTTCGCTTTCTGTAAGCGATTTTCTTTTAGTCCTAGAACCTTAACAAAGGATGTAGCCACGTCATCGTTAAACAATACAATTTTCTCAGAGTAGTGCAAAGAAGGTATTTGCCATAGAAGACGGAAAGGAACGAAAAGGGATTAGCAACTTTAACTTAATCATTAGCGCCTAATGGGAAAAACGAGAAGAAATTCCCCGGGAAAATCTGTAACTGTAACAAGATACCCTAACACCTCGCCGCCGGTGGCCTTTCGCGTGACCTTACGGAGGCGTGCGGCGGTTTACTCTGAACCAAATTTATTTTTTCCCGAGAGAGGAAGAGAAAAAATACGTGCTCCTCAAATTTGCGACTTGAAATAGGTATTTGCATATCCAGAATTTATGTTGGCACTAAAGCAAATAATTCCAGAGCAGAACTTCCCTTCCAATTTAAGTTCGCTTTTGTTTTATTTCCTCGCACTTAATGGACCGAAAAATATTCCAGGATTTTTCCTCTTTCGGAATTAATTCAAAATAACAAAGCAGCAACATTGCCAAGTTCAAATATCTGTCGTTCTGAATATTTTCGGGGAATTAATTCAAAGTTTCGCGTGCGTCCGAGGGGGCGGAATGAAAGATCGTTTCTCTAACAATTTCGAGAATTTATTGATATTCAAATACTGAGAGAGCCGGAAAGTGCTCCGCCGTTTTTAATTTATGCAATATGCAAACAAAATTCATTTGAATCAACACAGATGTTGCCGGTGTTACTTCAAAACAAACCATTGTTAGTCTAAATTCAAATTTCAAATCGCCCTGTTTCAAATGTTGATAGACGATCAGCCCAAATAATAATCATTCTGTTTGTTGTTCCATTTTGTGATAATATTTAAATCGAATAATACGCCTGTGTATTACAAATGCTTAATTAATTGTACTGCATTTCGTTACTCCCTGTTTAATTTTCACTTTTATTTATTGTTTACTTGGTTACGTACAAAACATTTCCCATGTAAATTTGGTCATCTGTTTACTTTACTCAAAGTCCTTTTTGAACATATAACTGTTGCGCCACCGACGCTTTCTAATTAACAAACGTCAATTAACACTTTTTAATTGCCACCAATTCAAAATAAAACTCTCCCAGTTAAAAAAGCAACAATTTTAAAAAAACATAATGAAATAATTAATCCGCCCTTACCCCCTAATAAAATCGAGCACGCAACGGAATTGGCTGCGACAAATAAAAATTGTTTTTAAATTTAATTAGAGGGCGAGGTTGGGGGAGCGCAAAAAACAACCCCGCCGAAAAAACACAATATGTTTTCACATAAATTTCTGGGAAGGAAAAGAAATAAATGGCGAGGCGGCGCAAAACGGCGGAAAAGGAAAGGAAATATAAGGATTTATAATTGCAACAGGTGAGAATTGCGTTAAAACGCCGCTACCGGCTCGCCTAAATAATGTGACAACTCGAAAATAGCGCCCCCGCTTGGGGTGGAACGCCCGCCGCCGCAGTGCCACCTGGAAATTCAAAGGAGACCGCATTTTTATACGCTTCTATGTGAATTACTGCCAGTTTTCTGAATTATTGTGTTACATTAATTATTTTAAATGCTTAAGGATACTTTCAGGGACATTTTTAAGATTGCATGTTGCAATTTGTATAATTTAGAGAAGCTGGTAAGCTTTGTTAAAAAGGAGTCGTTTTTGTGTTGCGAGTAATTAAAAAAATGGCTGGGGAGCATGTTTTTCCGGGATGAAGAGACATTTTTAATCACTCTTTGGAGTGTTAAGTCGGTGATTAACATCCTTGTGTTAGAAACAAAAACAAAATACAAAATTTGTGTCAAAATTACATTGGTTTTCCCTTTACCTGCACAAATGGTGGATGAACTTTTGTTTATTGACGCTCAGGCTAAACCCATTAAGCTAGAAGTATAAAATTGGACAATTATCACAACTACTATAAAAATATATTAAACCATAGACTTTCAATGTGAAATATCCGTGGAAAATTTTGAAGACTTCAACTCCGTTTACTAGAATGAAAATTTTCAGAACGAAAATTGTGAAATCAACTTCAAAGACTTCTATTACCCAGTGATGTCCATCATCACATCTACTAGTTGTCTATAAAAAGCCATCACTCCAAAGAGGCCATCCAATCTGTCAAAGCGAAGAACTGACCAAAATGAAGAGCTGGACACCCACAAAAAGCTTTCAGTGGAGATCACTCAGTTTACCACCAAGCTCCTAAGAAAGAGTTCATAGAAACAGTTTCCTGAACATACTGAACATTAATGTACAGTCTCTGACAAACAAATTAAACCGTCTGCAACTCACACTTCAAACTATAGACCTGTTGTGTATCACAGAAGTGGAGGTGTCATAATCATGACAAAAAAATTCATGGAACACTAAGGAAATAAATATACAAAAACATTGTGTCGAAAGGCATGCAGAAATATAAGCAATTATATTACCAGCCGTGAGTACGCTAAAAGTGGGGATATATATCACAAAGGGCAGCTCCTACTTTACACCATAAGCTCACCTGAAACAAACAAACAAGATTCAGTAACATTAAGAGTCTTCAATAAGGAATGTGCAAGAATTCAAATTTCTAATACAACGAACATAAAGAGAAGAAATATACTTAAAGAAACCAACTGCATAAGAGTCCTCAAGCTTTCAAAATTTAATACAAACTTTCTTTAACCAAGTTTTTCCAAAAAAAAAATCAGTAGAACATCAGGAGAACTGAACAAAAGATAGAACACAAATGAACTAAAATTCATTGAAAATAAATTGGATGCAATTTCAACCATTCTAGTGTGTAACAAAAAAATACGAAAGATGTTGATAGGTACAAAGACGTGGAGCATAGTTAATCAGGAAACTGGAAAACAAATAAAGAAAATAAAAATCAGCAGTCAGACCTCCAATGATCTTAACATTCATTTTACTTAAGTTGAAAATATAGAACAAACAAACATGTTGGACACGTCCGATCCAATAAAACTACTGACGATAAATAATGGAAATTCATTCTTTTTGGAGCCAACAACAGAGCAAGAAACACTAAACATAGTAAAGGATCTGAAACGGAAGCATACTCAAGATACAGATGATTTAACAACAAACATTTTGAAAGAAATTGGAGACTACATAAAAAAAGGAGACGTTGACGAATGAGGAAACTATAGACCAGTAGTAATCCTGCCGGTCCTATCAAAGATTGTAGAAATAGCCTTCAAAAGAAGAATATTGTAGTTCCTAGAAAGAGAGACTGAAGAAAAATCAACATGCCTACAGAATAGATCGGTCTACAGTGACAGTGATAGTAAACGTAATCACAAGAATATTAGATGGATTTGACGAAGATGTATGCAGGTATACCCAGACAACATTTTGCGACTTAAGCAAGGCCTTTGATACAATAGACCATCAAATATTACTGAACAAGTTATGGAAATACTTGACTGAACGCCCACAGCAGGTGCAGTAGAAAAATATCTCGAACTGGAGGAGGGCAGAGAGGGGAGTGCCCCAGGGGTCGGTATTGGGCCCGGTGCTAATCCTGCTATACATAAACGATATAGTAGGCAGTGTGAGGTCTGCTGTACGTTTATCAAAGAAAACAAGAGTTCCAATAAAACTCCAACTACTATTCCTACAACACAAGGAAGAAAGAAAACTTTGTCACCAGATCCCAAAGGGTCAAAAGCGCTAAACAATCGACCAACTACTGGGCAACGGAGCTGTACAACATACTTCCAGACTCCATAAAGCAAGAAAGGCTGCAAAGCTCTTCAGATAGTTCTGCGGTCTACTGTGTCTTAATTTAAATTTATTATATGTCTATTTAAAATATTTATATATTTACCTGTTTTCTTACTGAATATAAAACAACATAAAAAAACTACCAGGGGTCTGGGGGATATGGAATGTCCTCCACGTATTAGCCAAACTACGTAGAAATACGTAGAAGACAGTGTACCTAGAGAACATTCCATGTCCCCCAGATCCCCTGGTGGTCCTAGATAAACTAAGAGTACCTTCAAGAATTTTAGGAAAGTTAAAAGTAGGTAGAAGACAGTGCATCTGGAGGACATTCCATGTCCCCCAGATCCTCATGTAGGTCATTTTTTGCCAGACCCCAGGTACTCGGCAAATTACGTTTTTCGTATTCGTTGGTTTAACTAAGATAAATTAAGAGTGTCTTCAAGAATTTTAGATAAGCTAGAAGTACGTAGAAGACAATGCACCTGGAGGACATTCCATGTCCCCCAGACCCCCTGGTGGCCCTTTTCTGCGTTGTTTTTTACTCTGTTGCAATAAAGGGAGGTTAACTGATTAGCAACAATAAAAGAAAGAACACCAGGTGGTCTGGGGG
>JAUIMW010002252.1:0-10997 GCA_033557785.1 Enochrus cinctus | reverse complement strand
AATTGAACCATTCACATGTCATATCGCTTGTCAGCGAACTAAACGGTTGCTGAATCTATCAAAATACTTTATTAGTTGATGGGAATTGAAATTTCTACTATTTCTCCATTAGCCTTAGAACAGTCTCTGAAGAAAATGCTTTTTTTGGTTTTTAAGAAGGGAGAGAGACTATTGCTCAATCACCTGTTTGTCAAAGATCAAAAATCAAGCTTTAATTTTTTCGTCCCAATCATCAAACATTTCTCGAGAGTGACTGAAGTCCACTTTTATTCCTATACCCAAAAAAGCCAGTGCAAAACAATACGAAGACTATAGGCTAAGATTTGGTCAATCTGAGAAAGCATTAAGAAATGAAACCAAGACTGATGTGGAACTCTTTGTTAAGAATATCAATATCAATCTGACAGTGCTGAAGAATGAATGAAAAATTGAATCAGACAGAAAGAAGATGAGTTTCACGAGTTTCCTTGTTCATTTTCATAGTTTATTCCATTCCATGTCCTCGAAACTTCCTGTTAGTCCTTCCTTTACCTTTTTACTTGCAATAGACAAAAATAAATTGACTTTTACCGCTAGAAAAGTCGCCAGTGGTTTTTTATTGCAATAGAGAAATATAAGCTAACTTTACATTAAAAAAAAAGAACCATCGAAGGCTTGGGACATGGAATGTCCTCTGGGTGCTCCACAAACCATGCTATTTTATTGGTTGGTTAAAATTAGATAAATGAAGAGTGTTACAGTTGAAAGTTTGTCCTCCTTGTACCTTATTTTTTACTCTATTCCCAGTAGAGGGAGAGAAGTAGAGTCACTATGGGATCAAGAGGACATAGAATGGTCTGGTACTCTGAAAACTACACTCACTATGGGGTTTAACTTAGAAAAAAGAAGAGTGCCACTAAAATTCTTGAACACAATTAAGAGTACGTAAAAAGCAGAAGAAATATTTTTGAATACAATTCCATGTCCTCAGACCAACTGATGGTCTGATTTCTGTTCTATTTCAATAGAGAAATATAAACTGATCTTTAACCTTAAAAAAAGAATTACCACAAGGCCAGGAGCCATAGAATGTCCTCTAGATCCTCCACAAACCATGCTATTATACTGGTTGGCTAAAATTAAAGACATGAAGAGTGTTATTAATATTTTGAGATACAATTAAACGTACACATCATTTTCAATGACAAGAAAGAATGTCGAGGAGACATAGGACATGGAATGTCCTACATATATTGCGGAAAATACACTCTCTTTATTTGTTAAATTGGCATAAAAAAATGAGTGTTATCATTTTTGTACTCAACTAAGAGTACGTAGAGAGCAGACTGCTTACCTGATTTATTCTAGTAGAGGAAAAGAGGTAGAGACTCCAGAGAATCATGAAATATCAAGATTTGTGAACAGCATACATAGATAGCAAAGTAACTAGAGGACTTGTCATTATTGACTGATATTTAACAATAAAACGAATTAAACTTATTGTTAACTGGTTTCCAATAAAACAAAAAGGATTACTAGAGAGTTAAATTTAGAGAACATTTTTGAATACAATTAGGAATACGTAGGAAACAGTTTACTTGGAAAGATTTCCTAGTTGTTCTTTTTTACCTTGTTTCTTACTTTAATCCAATATAGAGATTTCAACTGATTCTCCAGAAGATCTGAAGGCATGAAAAGACCTTTATAGATTCTGCAAAGTACATTTACTAGTTAATTTAACATTGAGAAATACATTGTTTTATCAGAAGAAGTATGCCACTAAGTAAAAAATCATCTTTAGTTTTTTTAACACAATTAGGAGTACGTAGAAATTAATGAATCTGTAAGACAATCTATGCTTCCCAAACTCCTTGGAGATCCTTCTTTTGTCTTATTTCTCACTTTTTTCTAACAGAAGGTTCTAACATTACACGTTCCTCAGATCCCTGAGAAATATACACTGATTTTACCATTGAGAAAACAGACACCAGAAGACCTATAAACATAGAATATACTCCAGGTATTCTGCAAATTACTCTCTCTTTACTGTTTGATTAAATTTAGAGAAATAAAGCTTCATCAATATTTTTGTACCCAATTATAAAAACCTAGATAGTAATATGTTTATTTCTGTGTATCTGGAAGATATTCCGTGTCCCTTAGACCTCCTGTGGTTCTTTTTATCTTGTTTTCTATTCTATTCAATTAGAAGGATGTTGACTAATTTGTAGCAACAAAGGAAGAATCACCAAGAGATTAAATTTAGAGAAAAACGTGTTATGCAGATTTGTGCACAATGTGAACTGACTTTTAACAATAAAAAAAGGACATGAAATGTCCTTCATATATTATAAAACGTGCTCTTTTTATGGGTTAATTTAACATAGAGTAATGAAGTGTGTTATCAAGATTTTTTAACTCAATTAGAAGTGTGTAGATATCAGTGTATCTGGAGGACCCCCTGGTAGGCCTTCTTTTGCCTTATCTTCTACTCTAATTCAATTGAGAGATGTTAACTGATTTCCAATAAAACAAAAATAAACACTAAGGAGTTAAACTAGGAGTACATAGATGGCAATGTACCTGAAAGACATTCGAGGTTCCCTGTTGAAAGACAAACCAAAAAAACTCGCAATGCGATCCACAAGGAGAAGAAAAAAAAATAGGATGGAAGTGGGCGAAGAGGTAAACAATGAAATCTGGGACCCAGACTACAAGCTCATCACCAAAAAAATGGTCAAGCATAAATTCCTGAAAATCGAAAAGTGGCTAAAAGAGTAGATTGTTGAAAAACTGTTCCCGAAGGATGAAATTCGTGAATGGCCGAAGACAGTCAGTGAATCAATTGCCAAAGGCATGCAAAAGAAATAGATGACGGAAAACTACGCTTTGACGGTACTACAAACCCAGGACAACTGGAACATAGTAAACGCCTTCATCTTGAAAGTCATTAGGACACGTGAGGAGACACAGCAGTGGAAAACTCCAGTGCGATTCTCAACCCCAACTGAAGAAAAACTGAAAGAAGGAAAGAGGACGAAGGACTTATCACAGATCCTAGAGTGAGCTTCACGCGAGCCTCCCCTGAAGTAATGGTTATCGGTCCCAGAGAGAGGAAATCATAATCGCGCCCTTGCGTCAACAGCGTTCTGGAGTTCCAAAGAAAGAACAACTCAAAGACTTTTGACCTTTTTTATTAATAATAGAAAAATTGAAGATATAAAGAGAGATAGCAGTTTACGTGGAGTATTTTATGCCCAGTCTCCTAGCGGATTGTTCTTTCACTCTGTTGCAATAAAGAAATGTTAACTGATTCTTAGAATTAAAAAAATTCAATAGAAGATATAAGGACTAGGAATGTCCTTCATATATTCTGCAAAGAAGACTGTTTCTTTTTTTTTTTGGTTAAGTTAACATAAGGAAATGAAGTGTGTTATCAAGATTTTGAACTCAATTAGGAGTATCTTGATACCACTGTCCTTCAGAGTATCTAGTGATAATTCTTTAATCTTCACAATAAGAAGTACTAGATAGCAGTGTACCTGGAGGATATTCCACGTCTGGTGGTTCTTCAGTTATCGTGTATACAATTAGAAGTATGTAGAAAGCAATTTACCTGGAGGACATTCCATGTCTCCTAAACTTCCTAGTGAGCCTTCTTTTACCTTTTTTCTTATTTTTTTCCAAGGACTGTTAAATGATTTTTAACAATAAACAAAGAGAAATTTAAAGTTGTATCACAATTTTCCTTGCTTGTTTTCATTGCCTTCCCTTCACCTTGATCTTTACTCTGTTGCATAGCAGTAGATAGTTATAAAAAAGTAGATTGTAACATGTTTATTTTTGTGTACCTGGAGGACATTCCATGGTTCCTCCTGGTTCTTTTTTTGCCTTATTTCCTGTTCTATTCAGCTAAAAGAAGTCAACTGATATTTATCAATAAAAAAAGAATCATCAGGATTTCATTACATGTCCGTGAGCCCTGGTAGTCCTTTCTTTACCTTGATTTTACTACAGAGAAATATAAGCCGATTTTCAAATTCAAAAAAGAGTCACCAAAAAGCTTATAAATATGGAATATTCTCTAGGTACTTAGAGGACATTCCATGTTCTCCCGACCTTGAGGTGGTTCATCTTTTACTTTGATTTTTAATCTATTGTAATAGAAAAATTTAAACAGATAAATTAAATTAATTATTAAATTAAAAAATAATTACCAGAAGACCTTCAATAATTAAATAATAAATTTGAAATAAATTAAATAATAATATAAATTTTGGCTTTCCTGTATCTTAAGGGAATGAGGAAGACGTAGTATTAGATGTTACCAACCTTACATCTTAGATACATTGTGATTGATCTTTAATTGACAAAATCAGCAATCGGACCCTTTATTGGAACAGAGAACTAAACAAAATTAGTGCTCTTCGAGTACACTATTACCTATGTAGTCTCTTTACGACTTTTCATGTGAGATATAGAATGTCCTCTTGGTAATTAACAAACTATTATCTTCTTATTGGTGGGATACAATTTTTTATTTACATTAGCAACCTAATCTCTGTCAAAATTCGAAGACGTTTTTGAAATGGTATTTTTATTACTTTTTTTCCTTCCAATAGTAAGTAATTATGTAAAGTACCTGGAAGATTTTTCATGTTCATAGACCTTCTAGTGGCCCTTTTTTGTTTTATTAGAAATCAGTTAACATTCCTCTATTGGACTTAAGTAGGAAACAAGATAAAAGAAGAACTATCGGGAGCCTGAGAGACATGAAATATCTTCCAGGTGCACTGCTGTTTACGTACTTCTAATTGTGTTCAAAAATCTTTGCTAAACTCTTCTATTCTCTAATTCATCCAACCAATAAGAAGATTATAGTTTGTTAAGTACCTGGAGGACATTCCAAGTAACTTTTTTTCTCGTTTTACAGCAACTAAAGAAATGTCCTCCAGATCCCCCTAATTGTCTTCCCTTTACCATCATTTTGACTTCGAGGAATGTTAACTGATTTTCAATAAAACAAAAAGGGACACTAGGGAGTTAAAGAAGAGTGGTGATGTTTTTTGAACACAATTAGGAATATTTAGATAATAGTGTAACTGAAAGACATTCTCTGATCCCAGGCTTTCTGGTGGTCCTTTTTTTACCTTATATCTTATTAATAACAGAAAACTTGAAGATATGAAGAGGGATAGCAGTTTACCCGGAGAATATTCCATTTCCCCTATATTGCAATAAAGAAATGTTAACTGACTTCTTATTCTGCAAAATACACTCTTTTTTGTATTCTTTGTATTTCTGGAAAACATTCCATGTCCCCGACAGCTTTTAGTAATCCTTCTTTTATTCTTGTTTCTTACTGTAATACAAAAGAGGGATGTTAACTTCCATTTCCAAGAAAATAAAAAGAATCACTGGGCTTGTTGAAAAGAAGAGTGCTACCAAGATTTTTGAACACAATAAGGAGTACATAGATAGCAGCGTACCTGGAGGTACCTCTTGACGGTCCTTCTTTAACCTAGTTTCTTAATCTAATCCAATAGAGGGATGTTAACTGATTTCCAATAAAACAGAAAGAATCACAAGGGATTTAAACTGTCTTCTAAACTTCCTGATGAACCTCACTTTACCTTTTTTTTTAATTTTTTCAATCACCAATTGAACTAGGAGATCTGATGACATGGAATGTCATTCATATAGTCTGCAAAGTAGACTGTTTTCTTTTTCGTATTTTCGTTAATTTAATATAGATAAATGAAGTGTGTTATCAAGATTTTTGAACTTAGGAGTATGTAGACTTCAGTGTACTGAGAAGATATTCCTTCAGATCCCCTCGTAACTCTTAGATAAAAGGAGAGTCTTATTAACATTTCTGAACACAGTTAGGAGTATGTAGATAGGAGTGTACCTAGAGGACATTCCAGGTTCCCCAGAGCCCTTGGTGATTCTATTATTACATTGTTTTTTACTCTATTCTAATAGATTATGTTAAATGGTTTATAATAAAACAAAAAAAAATAGTAAGTTAAACTAGAAGAAAAGAAGATTGCTATCAAAATGTTTGAATACAATTAAAAGTACATAGAAAACAGTGTACCTGGAAGACTTTCCATATTTCCCAAAACCACGGGAGTCTTTCTTTTACAATATGTCCTCAAAACACTTTACTTACACATTACCACAAGGCATGGGGACATGAAATGTCTTCTAGGTGCTCCACACCTTAGAGACATGAAGAGTGTACCTGGAGGAAATTCCATATTACTCACACCAAATGATAGAGAAATAAATTCTTTTTATTGTTTAGTTATATTTTTGTTTGCCTGGACATTCCACGTTTCTCAAACCTCTTAGTGGTTCTTTTTTTACCTTGTTTCCTATTCTATTCAATTATTGTAGATTAAGATGAAGAGATTTGTGAACACAGTAAGAAATACATAAATAGCAGGGTATCTGGAGAACATTTCATGTCTCCTAGGCCCTCAGCTTATTCTTCTTTTACTTTAATTTTTACTCTATAAAAGAAATATAAATTCACCAGGAAATTTGAGGGCATAGAATGTCCTTCATATATTCTGCAAAGTACACTCTTTTAACTGGTTAATTTAACTTAAGAAAGTGAAATGTGTTATCAAGAATTTGGAACTCAGTTAGGATTATGTTGATATCTGTGTAACTGAAGGACATTCCATGTCCCATAGACCACTGAGTAGTCCTTCTTTAACTTTGTTTCTTAGTCTAATCCTTAATTGATTTCCAATAAAACAGAAAGAATCACAAGGGATTTAAACGTAGAGAAAAGAATTTTTTTATACAATTACGAGTATGTAGGAAGTAATTTACTTGGAGGACAAGCCCTGTCTTCCAAACAAACCTTTTTTCTTTCAATTTTTTCCAATAAAGGAATGTTTAACAACAAACATAGAGAAATTAAGACTTGTATCACAATTTTCCTTGTTCATTTTCATTGTTCAGTCCATTCCATGTTTTCCAGACTCCTTGCAGCCAGAATGTCGATAGTAACATGTTTATTTTTGTATATCTGGAATACATTCCATGTCCAAGAGATCTCAAGCGGTGCTTTTTTATGGGGTGTTAACTGATTGAAAAAAAGTCACCACAAGGCTTTTGGACATGGAGTATCATCCAGGTACTATGCATAAACAGTGTTCTCAAGATTTTTGAACACAATTAGGAGTACGCAAAAAGCAGTAATATTTTTCATATATTCTGCAAAGTACACTCTTTTTATTCGTTAATATATCATAGAGAAATGAAAAGATGTTAATTGATTTCTAATGAAACCAACACCAACACTCCCATCACTGGGGAGTGAAACTTGGAGAAGAAAACATGTACCTGGAGGACATTCCATGTCTCCTAAATTCCTTGGTGATTCACTTTTTTATTCAGTTTTTTCGAATAGAAAGCTATCAAATGATTTTTATCAGTAAACTTAGTTCCCCAGACCTCTGGTACTCCTTCTTTTACCTTGATTTTTACTCTTTTGAAATAGACAGATTTTTAACAATATAAAAGAATTACCAGAAGGCCTGAGGACATGGATTATCCCAAGTATGTACTGCAAATTACAATTACAAAGAGTTTTATCAAGATTTTTGTACACAAATATAAAAACATAGAATGTAATTAAATTTTGGTTTCTTTGTATCTTAAGGGGATAAAATAGACATAATCTTGGGGCTCAATTAGGAAGTATGTTCAAAAACCTTCATGCCAATCTTTATTTATATAAGTTTAACTCTTTTTATCTTTTAATTTACATTAGCAGCCTAATATCCATCTAAATTCGAATCATTCTATATTTAAGTAAAAATTTATGAATATATGCCAAAATAGATATATCAATATATGTGTCTCTTTTATTAATAAAAATCAGTAAATGCTAAGTACTTTTAAGAATAATCACTAGAGAATTAAACTTCGAGAAACAGAATGGTATCAAGATTTGTGAAGAACATAGATATCAGTGAACCTGGAGGACATTCCTTGTCTCCTAGACCTCTTGGTGGTCCTTCTTTAGCCATGTTTCTTACTCTAATCTAATATCTGCACACTATCAAGCTAATCTCTGTCAAAATTGGAAGATATTTTTGAAATGGTATTATTATAACTTTTTTCCTTCTAATAGTAAGTAATTATGGAAAGTACCTGGAAGATTTTTCTTGTTCATAGACCTTATGGTGACTCTTTTTTGTTTTACTAGAAATCAGTTCTCTGTTGGACTAGAGTAGTTGAAAAGATCTCTAATTCATCCAACCAATAAGAAGATTATAGTTTATAAAGTACCTGGAGGATATTCCACGTCTCTCAAACTCCCTGAGGAATGTTAACTGATATCCAATAAAAAAAATCACTAGGAAGTTAAACTTGGAAAAAAGAAGACTTCAGTCAAGTTTTTTGAACACAATTAGGAGTACATAGATAACAGCGTTCCTGAAGGACATTCTCTGTGTCCCAGGCTCTCTAGTGGTCCTTCTTTTACTTTGCTTCTTACTAATAATAGAAAACTGGAAGATGTGAGGAGGAATAGCAGTTCACCTGGAAAACATTCCATGTTCTTCAGACCCTCAGCTGGTTCTTCTTTTACTCTATTGTAATAAATAGATATAAACTGATTTTCAACACTTAAAAAAGGATCATCAAGAGATTGAAGGACATAGAATGTCCTTCATATATTCTGCAAAATACACTCTTTTTGTTGGTTAATTTAATATAGAGATCTAATAAAACAGAAGGTCTGGGGACATGGATTATCTCAAAAATGTACTGCAAATTACTCTCTATTTATTGATTAGTTTAAAATAATTAAATTTTGGCTCCTTTGTATCTTAAGGGGATAAGTTAGACGTATCTTGGGACTCATTTGGATTATTAAGTAATTTTCTTAACAAACTTCTATCTTTTTTTGAACGTTGCCAATCTTGCACGAAAGACACCTTGTGGTTGTTCTTTTATTGGCAAAATCAGCACTGGGACGCACATAATGTCCTGCTATCTATATATCTCTATCCCTCTTTAATAAAAATAGATCACCAGGAAGTCTGTGAGACATGGAATGCTCTCCTAGTAATTAACAAACTATAATCTTCTTATTGATTGGATAAAATTAGGGAGTGTTACAAAGATTTTAAATTTAAAAAAAAAAAAAAATTACTAAAGAAAAAAGAGTGTTATCAAGACTTTTTGTACACTTTTCATTTCTTTAAATTAAAAAAAATAAAAACTTTGTAATTTTTTATGTTTAAGTACCTGGAAGATTTTTCATGTTCATAAACCTTCTAGTGGCCCTTTTTTGTTTTATTAGAAATCAGTTAACATTCCTCTATTGGACTAGAGTAGAAAACAAGATGTGTTCAAAAATCTTTGCTATACTCTTCTATTCTCTAATTCATCTAACCAATAAGAAGATTATAGTTTGTTAAGTACCTGGAGGACATTCCAAGTAACTTTTTTCTCGTTTTATAACAATTAGAGAAATGTACTCCGGGGACTCCGAGGAATAATAACTGATTAAACTAGAAAAAAAGAAGATTGCTATCAAAGTTTTTGAATACAAATAAGAGTACATAGAAACCAGTGTCCTCAGACCACTTTACTTCAATAGACAAATATAAACTGACCTTTAACAATAAAAACATTACCACAAGGCCTGGGGACATGAAATGTCTTCTAGGTGCTCCACACCTTAGAGACATGAAGAGTGTACCTGGAGGAAATTCCATATCACTCACACCAAATAATGAAGAGAATAGAAAAATGTAAACTGATTGTTCATGATAAGAAGGAACTTCCAGGAGACATGGGTCATGAAATGTCCTCAATTTATTATGGAAAGTACACTCTTTTCATTTATTAAATTAGCATAGAGAAATGAGAAGTGTTATCAAGATTTTCCAACTCAACTAGGAAGTACGTAGAAAGTAGAACATTCCATGTCCCCCAGATCCCCGGTAGTCCTTCCTTTACCTTGATTTTTTCTCTTTTGCAAGAACATTCCATGTGTATTTTAATATTAAAAAAGAATTACCCGGAGAGATGGAATGTCCTCCAGGTATTTTATAAATTAAATTATTTGTATTGTTTAGTTAAATTTTTGTTTGCCTGGACATTCTACATCTCTCAAACCTCTTAGTGGTTCTTTTTTTTACCTTGTTTCCTATTCTATTCAATAAGATTAAGATGAAGAAATTTGTGAACACAGTAAGAAGTCAGATTATTCTTCTTTTACTTTAATTTTTACTTTATAAAAGAAATATTAATTCATCAGGAAATTTGAGGGCATGGAATGTCCTTCATATATTCTGCAAAGTACGCTCTTTTTATTGGTTAATTTAACATAAGAAAGTGAAATGTGTTACCAAGAATTTGGAACTCAATTAGGATTATGTTGATATCTGTGTAACTGAAGGACATTCCATGTCCCTTAGACCTCTGAGTAGTCCTTCTTTAACTTTGTTTCTTAGTCTAATCCAGTAGAGGAATGTTAACTGATTTCCAATAAAACAAAAAGGAACAGTAGGGAGTTAAACTTGGAGAAGAGGAGTATATACAAAGCAGTATACCTGGAGGACATTCTATGTCCTCGAGACCCCCTGAACATCTTAACTTTGCCTGGATTTTTATTTTTCTACAATGATATAAACTAATGTTCAAAGTAAAATAAGAAGCACTGGAGGATTAAACCGCTGTACTTTAGGTACAAGTAGATATCAGTGTACCTGGAGGGCATTCCATGTCCTCACTCCTTCTAATAGTCATTCTTTTAAGGGTTGAACTTTATATTGTGACGAACTTAGTGAAGGATACTCTCAGCTGGAAGTGACATTACCATAGGGTTCAATGGAAGAGCAATTGCACTATATTTAATTTGCTGGGCCCACGTATTCAAGTCTGCAACACATACACACATGTAAATGAGACATCCTTGTAAAAAATGAACGTATGACATTGAAACACAGCATGTAGTTAGCGATAGGCCATATCCATGTGGG
>JAUIMW010002251.1:0-10998 GCA_033557785.1 Enochrus cinctus | reverse complement strand
CTGTAGTGGATGTTATAAATAATGAAATTAATGATTAATGAATAATTATATTTTAATTTATGTATTGAATAATAAATGGGAAATTCATATGTATTTTTAACGAATCTCTCTCCTGTTTGAAAATTTATTGAACACCAATTAGTTTCACTACCTTTCTCATTAATTCATTATTCACACCAATAGTACGTTTGTGCTGCATTTTATTATCTATTATGCATTTTTTTTTAATATTTAGTAATTCGTTGTAATATCCATTTTACCGATTGGCAACACGGTTCGGAGGTTTTGAATGCCGAAATAATCACCAATAATAGGTGTGAAAATTACATAAACATGCGTGTTTACTAATTCAAAATGTGTAAAAATACATAGAGCTTACGTAAAAATTTCGTTTCTCAATGTTTGCGTAGCATAATGTTAATTAAAAACAAATAATGCTATAATTTAACAAACAAAGGGTCTAAATTTGCAATTTTAGTTGTTTGTGGAATTAATCATTAAACTAATGGAAATTAGCGTCTATAAAAATATTTTAATGCGAGCTTAACTTTTTACAAAAATCTATGTAGCGTGTGTTTTTTTTTTTTTTTTGAAATACGTTCACGTCTTCCCGATATTTAATACAAACAAAAAATTTAGTAAGTTGCAAATTTAAACAAATATAAAAACCATAGAATGGCCTGATGTACGTGTTGTGATACATGGTGTTACAGCGCTGCCCGGAAAAACTCACTGTGTCTTGTCTAAAACCTCTGTGTGCGTCTACCCGCCTCAAAGCCCGAGTCTGTCGCTCAAAATGAAGACAAAATATATTACAAAGTAAAAAAAGTTTGTCCGCATTTATTAACTTACTAACCCATATGTGAAAAAAAACATCGATAATAACCTATAATCATAGATTTTCCCTGTGTAGATCTAGGTACGTATAACGATGGTGGACACAAGTTGAGCATCCAATGTTGTTTCATTTTTTTCTCATTACCTGCTTTTATAGGTTATTAAATCATGTCTGCGCTCGTCCGGTCCGTTTTTTATGTTTATTGTTTGTTGCTAGTAGACCTTGCTAACTTGTGTCTGTCATTGTATGTAGCTAAGTTTGTTGACTGTGTGTTTTCGCAACATTGTTTTGTCATTTATTTTTTCAAGCAAAAGAAATACAAGTCAAAACAACTCAAAATTGCGTGAGTGGATCAGAGCGAAAGATTGTTTGTCTAAACTGTACCTATTGTCGCGGCAAATAGGTCGCCGTTACCTATGTGCCTCGGCTTTATTGCTTATGTAGTACGTACGGTCGCACACCGGACGACATCCCGCCGACGGACGGCCGTTCGACGGGCGGTAGCCGGTGTGCGAAACGTACAGTATTTGCCGTGTGGTTAGTAATTGTCCTGTCTTCTGTGTCCCCTATGTCGCTGCTGCAACCTTCACTTGTAGCGAGTTCTGGAATTCCTTTACACCGCGGTAAGTGGCAGCATTTCCCCATGTTCTGTCTGTCTGTTCGTCTGTCCGTGTGCTGCCTGTAGCCTGTGACCCTACTGTGCGCCCATCCTTACTGTTTGTCGGCTCTATATGTGTTCATTTATTCATGCTTTATATTCATCCCGGGCCACTTACAAAACATATTTCAACGGAGACCCGGAGCTGGAGTAACCTGACGGTTGAGCTCGCCGTAACACGTAACCTGAATTATTCACGGTAAAATTTCATATTTATGCTAACTACCTACTTACGGACTTGTTGAAATTTAGTGCACATATGGGGGGCGAATGCCGGAAGATAGCCATTTTTGCAGTGGTGCCGCATAGAGGAGAATTTTCTTTTGAGAATATTATGTAATAAATTGATGGATTTTCGTTCTATGCTGCACCCAAAAGCTTTAAGGGAGCTTTCGTAAAATGACTCGCTCTATTTTATTTTTTAAAAGCAACGCGATCAATTTAATTAATTTTAACTGCAACGTCACCCCTCAAAATTAAGGATTGACCAAAATTTAACTCGACCGGAGTCATAAATACTAATAGAGAAAGCTCTCAAGTTAAAGGAAAAATTCTGCAGTCGCCCTGTGCATTTCTGGTTTTCGAGATAAATCTAGTTACTCCGTCCGGACTTCAGAGAAAGATTTCCGGCACATTAATTAATCAACAGTTTTCAGCACAAGCAGCGTAACTTACTTTGTAAAAGTTATAAATAATTAAAGACGGGAAATGGAATTGGATTTTGTAAGTGGCCGCTTTATGTTTCAGTTGCTGTGAATGTTTTTCGCTCTTATTCTATCGCTAAGCCATTATAAAAGTGGCAGGTCCGTGCGCTGACGGAAAGTCATGGACTTGTCAACTCTGATATCAAAGCTCAACACACTCTAAATACATTATTCGGAAAAAATAAACATTGTAGACTTGGGCGTATTAATAAAATTGCAGTTTTCAGCACGGGACTTATATATAGACGAGGCTCGTTTTTAGCGGCGACCCGCACCAGGGAAGGCAATTGCGCTGACGGAATTAGTTTGTATTTAATTAGTTCCGCTACTAAAATTGCTCTCTGTGAATCTCATTCAAGATAGTTATTTGAGAAAAGACCTCATCCGCTCACTCTTACGTTAGTATAATCAATTTTAAAGTCGCCCGCCGGAAAATTACCGGTGGTGGCACTGAAATAGTTTTTTTGAAATGTTTACTTAAATACGCTTTTTGTTCTCGAGCCTGAAACTATGGCTGAAAGCGCCTGAAAACTGCGTTTATAAACACGCCTACTGCTCTACTTGATAAAAGCGAAACAAAAAAATTCAAGTTATGTCCATACGACATCAAAGAGACAACATTGTACACGTTACAACAAACGACAACAATGGATATATTTGACGGCTCGGCCGATGTCCTTCCTTTGTCTTCGTGTCATTGTCAGTGACCCGCGACCTCTGTTTTGCCTTTCCTTTACCTACCTTTAACCCCAACGCCCTTTTTGCATCGTTGCATTTTGTCCGACCACCATATACACATATTTCAACCACGATGAATATTTACAATGAATTATTTAATTGCTTAACCGTATAATTTGCACCCTTAAGTTGTTTTACAAATTGTTTAATGTGTTTTACATTGTATGGTGATTATTTTTTTCAGTAATTGGTTCCAGCTGTAACAATAATCTTCTCTGATATTAATTTAATTATTAATATTAACATGTAATTTTTTAAGGCTTTATATTATAAATTTTATTATAATGTTATGCACAGAGCTTACACTTACACAATTTATTTTGTTGTACCGTTACATTAAGATTAATTTAAAAATTAGATTTCTTACAGGATTGGTTGCCTTAAATTTGTTTTGCAGGCTGGAAAAACTTGTGAAGTGTTTTTGTTTTCAGCTCCTTCTGGAGGATCCTTCCACACCCCCAGGGATCACTTTCTTTGGTGATTTTTAATTCTCAATTAATCAAACACAATTTTACATCGTGTTCACGTCATCAAACCAAAAACGCCCCGGCATAAAAAAAACTTCTCTACAATAACGACGTTTTTCGCAATATTATAATACGCTGACGATTCCTGAATTCAAGCGGAAATATGTAAGTGAATTTCTAATGCAGACGTGGAATGGAAGTATACGCATTTAATTTTTTTATTGCGCGTAATTCCAATTCCCCCTGTTTGAAATCTCCATAAACCGTGAGAGGGCGAAATAAATTAAATTTTTAAATGCGCGTGTAGCGAAAAATATTCGACTGAAGGGGTGATATGTTTTCCAGTTAGGATGTACATTTCGGGCGCATTAATTTTTCAGCCGGTCCGGTCTTCGCGAGGCCCGCCTGTACATATAAAACGAAAAATGTCACCTACAATAGATTGGCGGGGTGTATGTTTCTTAATTTTACAAAAAAAGGGCGAGAAAAATGTATTTCGCTTTTGACAGGGGTTGAGGCGGCTTCCATATTTCGTTATTGTTATTTTCGCCCTACGCGTTTCAGACGGGCTTCAGCTGAAGTTCATGGTACGAGCAAGTTAATGATCGCGTATCTTAAATAACGTAACATAAATTTCGAATGTCCCAATTTGCTTTTTCCTAATTTAAGAGATGAACGCGAGGCTTTTCCGTCCTCGCGAGTGTAAAATTAGTTCGTGAAAAACGCCGAGTTGCATTCAATCAACAATTTGGTACACATGTGCTTGAGTGGAAGCCAAAAAGGCTCGCACGAGAAAAATGAAATAAGAGAGAAATAATTCGCACATTATTTTTCATCTAGGATATATTTCATCGGGAGCGAGACGCTCTCTTTGATAAAGTCTCCATAACCGCTCTGAATAACGATCATGGCAGAGTGCCAAGTTTTTTTTCTAATAAAGCTTTAATCTCAAAGCCACTTATTTATTTCTGCCTAAATATGTTATCAAGTTGGCGTTCTCGAGGAAACATTATACGATGTTATTTGTTTGACTGTTAAATTTCGCTGCAAGAATTTTTGCTGGCTGCAACATGTTGGTGTTTTTTTTTTCAAATTTTAAATTAAAACTAAGAAGAGAAATAAAATATCCCAAAAAAACGGTGATATCTGGGGAGCCCAAGGTTATTTGCCATTTGTAATTAAATGAAATGGAGATGTTTATTTATTAGTCTGAACATCAAAGCTTGTAATAAACAGAACTTTTTATCATTTAAATAAATATATCAAGCAAAAGAAATTTGGGGGCCCGAATAAGGTAAGTACAAAAAAACTGTTGTCCAGCATTATTTACATAAAACGTTTGCCATATTTATTGTATTTGTACAGTTTAATTAAACTTAATCCTCTTAAAAATTACAATTTATTAGTTGTACGTGTAAGCTCTGTTTAGAACCAACCTCATAATGACTATTAATTGAAATTGTTTCGTAAATATTTTACGTTTTGGAACAAACCAAATAATAGTTTTAATTATGTTTAATCATTGAATCAATTACTGTAACAGCATGGTATAAATTGAATTAACGCGTCGCTGTACAACTAAATACGTATATTTTATATTATTGAGATTGAATAATTCATTGAAATATATTCAATCGCTAAATTTAATATGTTGAAAAGATAGTTTAAATATTAAATATGCCAACTCGGACAGTTTTTTATTATTGTTTAAATATTATATGGTTTTTTGCAAAATAAATTATTTTATAATTTTAGTAGTGGTGGTTATATTTAATGCCTGCACATTCAAAATAACTGCTGCAATAACGAAATATTATGTACATAATTTTTTTTTGTTCAACCCCTCAAATTTTATCGTAACAAAACAAGGGTCTAAAGGCTTCGCTGTTCCCAACCAATTAACAAATGGAAATTTCCTCCGCATTTTTTTGCATAGATGTAAGTAATCATGTTATGGCTTCATTACCCTAATGAAGTGATAACATTATTTAAAAAAAAACTTTTATTTTCACTTTGCAGGTGCTTCTTTAATTAAGCAAATTGCCTCTGATCCAATTAATAAAATATATTTGTCTCAATTTCCCGGAAACAAAAATCGTTTCCCTATCTTCCACTCTTACCAAAAGACATTTATTCAGTTTTATTCCGATCGTTAACGTCTCAGATTGTTTCCCGACCAGGGAAATCCAGAACAATAAATCCGGATAACTTTATCAACGCACTCATTTCGTTGACACGTCAATTCAATTACTCTTCATAATTTATGACCAAGACAAAAAGGGTAATCGCAAACAACTCCCGGACAAACCATATTGCGACAACCCTAACGTTCGAGCGACTTAAATAAATCACTATTAGTCGAATCAAATTGGGCAAGATCCACTATACTAAACGCGATGTTTCCCGCTTGGCCAGTAGACCCTAACATCGCTCCTACTATGCGACAAAAATCGAAACGAGCTATGGTCACAGTAGATCAATTCTGCACAGATCTTTCTCACGATTACCTCCCATAACGCGGTGCATAAAATACAAACCTAGCGCCCCCGATCCTCCTGGAGGGGGCGATTTTCTTGGACGTCTCCCCTCGTGACCTGAGGCGATACGCCGAGCTTTCAGCGCTTGCAAATGTTTGTTTTTTATGGACCGTTCGTGAGCGATAGAAACTCTTAATCTAAAAATCTGCCTCGACCAGGCTTACAGGGGGCGACGATAAAATACGTTATTGCAGCAGATCATAGCTTATATTTAACAGCTTAATACCAATGCTAAACATAACATGCATGAAAAAATTGAAAGCAAAAGAAAAACTGCCCCTCTTTATTCTCTCTTTTAAAATAAAAATTTTCACCACAGTTTTTCTTTTGATATGATTAAATTTAAATTAAAAATCATGTCTTTCAAATTTTTTTTGGAGGGATCTCCTACTATTTAATTTTCTACTTATTTTTCTTATAGTATTTCACTTACAACTAGAAGTTGCTTTTTCATCATCAAATTGTTACACTTGTTGTAAGTGGATAGTAGCTTTGTTTCAGATTTTCAGCGATGTAACTAGAGTGAAGTGCGCAAAGGCAAGTATTTATTTATTTATTTACGTATTCTCACGTGATTTTTTTGCAATAGCACGAGGGAATTCGCGATTAAAGCGTCCACCCCTTGCATTTGTTCAACCAACCAAACCATAAACGTCTCATAAAAGATTTTATTTCATATATCCCTGACATCGTTACAGGAACGCTATAATCTCTAAATTGTCTTGTTTGTTCCCTTGGCTCAATGGAAAATTCTTTCAGACAAAGTTTACATTGTTAAACTTACTTGGAGCTCGCCTTCATGAAGATGCCCGTCGAGAAACTGCATAACAATAAACTTCCAACGTGAAACAGTACGTCTTTTGTAAACAACTCTTATAAATTGCGAGACCTCGCAGCTCGCCTTTCTACATTTTGATGTTCAGTATTATTATTCCTAAAATATAAATAAGTTTTCGAATAAATTTCACCTCGTATCCAGGTTAAAATTCACGCCGAGCACTTCAAACTCTAGTTACAGCGCTGAAGAAAAATGAGGAGTGTGCTCTAACATTTATCTGTTGACAGCCGAGTGGCGGTTATGCGAGGACAGGTGGTGACACCCCAAGGCATCGGCATCGTAGGCATACGCGTATCAGTCGACAGAGAATCCAGATTCGGCTTCACCTTAACCCGGCAGGGTGGTTGGTAAGTCACAACCGTAAATTTAAGCAAATTTGGTACCTACACAAAAAGGCACCACTATTCAAGCCCTGAAACTCCAATAAAACTAAATTATTTGCACGAAAACCACGGAAGGAAATTGTTTGGTTAGCAAATTAACAAGTTTTCAAATTAAAATTTTTAATTAAATGTAAATAATACGTTTGTGTTAAGTCAGGGCGGCCATAATAGCATCTCTAGAGAAAGTTTACAGTACATCCTCCGTACTATTTAATAATGGATAAAATTTCGAAACAAAAAGAGGGTAAGGGTAGGGGAGTAATTACAACGTATCTACCTTCACCCCTCGTGATGCTAATCAAAATCCTGTCTTGTATGTACTGGAATTAATTTATCATACTTTGCTAATCGTTTGTGCTATTAAATAAGAAAATATTACAAAGGCATTTAGGATGGGAGCTTTCGATCGATGCGAACTTAGGTCCAACTTTCTTAGACCGACAGGAAACTCCAAGCCTCTTACCAAATTACAAAATATTACTTGAGGCTGCGCCTATCAAACACATCGTAAAAAAACTTGATGGTAATTTAAAAATAGCCATTTTCATATTTAAAATATGCAGTGCAGGTGCGAGCTAATGTTTATTAGCCACGGCGAAGCAAATAGCGCAACTCATAATCCCGCATATGACAAACAAAAACCATATGGATAAATTATAGGAAGGCCGAAAATAAACATACATACAAACAGTGCATTAGTAATATTTGACGCCCCCCTTGAAATATACCGCTTGTCAAATTTTCAGCCTTTGGAACGTGAAGGCACACCACCATTAAAGTATATTTCCGTACCTTCTATTTAACATTCTTGGGCTTTGCTTTAACGTTATTAGAGGGCAGAAGCCAATTATTATTATAATGGATTTTCAGTTTTACTGATTAATACCAAAATTTATTTTTATTTGCTTGATACTACGTAGAACTGATGGTTTGTTCTACATCATCAACTATGGTAGATTTAGAGGACAATTTATTTGTTATCGCGAATTATTCAGTAAACTGCTTCGAAACTTTCCAGACGAAATTAATAATACTTCATCAAATATCCCCATTGATTTTGGAAGTATTAAATTTCATTGTAATACATGACGTTACATTACGTGCAATTCGAGAAAATTGAAAATCCTCACTTTCATTAGCCCCTTAAAATTTATAACATTCCAATGCTGTTCCCATGTTATTTTAAAATAAATGCTAACCAAACATTTTTATTTCGTGGATGCTACAAAACGCAGCAATAGTAATACATTTAAGACGATGCTAATTAAATAGCGCAGTAAAAAGAACAATTAGCTCAAATGTTTACAGCGGCACAACGAGCAGGCCAAAATGGAGAGAGAATTGCCGCAATATTCTTCGAGAAACAAGAGCGACTGGCGGCCGGATCGTAAACGCGAACTGAATGCCAGAAAATCCAATTCCTCTAATAATTTAATTGAATCGGCTCTCTCACGTCTTGCATTGTTAATGTTCGTTTTCCCTTGGTATAGGTTCGACGTACTTGTAAATGGCGGCGGAGCCGTTACACTGCAGTTCCAGAGGTCACCTTTCCGGCCTCTGACGAGGACAGTCTTTGTCCCTTGGAATCAAATTGTCGTTTTGCCACCTGTGCACATGCAGCTGGCTGAAGAGGCAGAAAACTCGCATCCTCACACAAGGTAAGATTTTTTCTAAAACTCAAAAGAGTTCAGCCTACAGGCTCCATTGGGACCCACTATTATATCATAGAACACAAAACAAGCCTGTTTTTTCTAACTACAAGACCGACGCGACGATCTTAAATTTCAATTACTCCATTCCCTCCTTCTTCCCATTCTCCACATGGCTACAATGTAAATTAATGTTTTCACAAAATTACATTATTCTACCCCCTCATGCAAAGAAAACATTATTGTAATTACCAACTAATTAGCAAAGATATTCATGCAAACGTTTACTTTGGTGCCGATTACCAAGTTTTTCCAGGGAACTCTCAAGTAGAGAAGAGAAAGCAGGCTTGTTTTTACAGTGTCGAATGTGGTACGGAAAACAATTTAGGAATGTTATTATAGCTTTCTGAGCCGGAATCCTGCCATAAACTTCCCCGGAGTATCGCGCTCCGTCTTCGGCCCCAACGGCTCCCTTCCACCTGCATGCGAAGATCACGATCCGGAACAACTGAAACCTGTTATTACTGGAACGTGGATGCCCGAAGCGGTGGGCGGACTTCCAGGACAGAGCGTGATATTCGCAGAAACTCAAATTGTACAGGAATCGATACCCATCCCTGGTTCAGACTTGCATCTGATGTATCAGAGCTCACAGGCAACCGGATATCTCAGCACAATATACATGCGACTAACCGGAGCTAAGATTCCGTCGACTCTCACACACGTCTACGTCAGAGTTGAAGTAGAAGGGTCTCTCCACGTGAAAACTTACGAAGCAGACCCGTTCCTAAAGCACACCTTCGCTTGGAACAAGAGAAACGTATATAAACAGAAGGTTTACGGGACGGCACAGGCTAAAGTGTCTATCGGATATCAACATTTCAGTTGCGCTGAGCCGATATGGGAAACCCAAACAGTAACTCTGAAAGGATTTGATGTAGACATTTCGGATATTGGAGGATGGGGACTGGATATACACCACCACTACAATTTCCACGAAGGAATTCTGCAAAAGGGCGACGGGTCCACTTTGCATTTGAAGCAGTACCCAAGAACTGTCAATGTTATCATGGGAACTGGACTCCAAAGATCCCTGGATTGCCCTGGTCAATGTGGGGGACTTGCTAAAGACGCTAAACTTTTGACGCCTGGGTCCTTAGCGAGCGGTCCTGATGGCAGCATATACGTCGGGGACTTCAACCTAGTAAGAAGAATTACTCCTGATGGAAAGGTTTACACTGTGCTCCAGTTAAGGTAAGATTTTACGTATATTTACCACAAAACATTAGGGAATTTTGTTATGTTTACATAAAAAAGCACCCCTAAATCCTCATTAAATCTTGCAGCAGTGTAAATAAAAACAGGTGCTACCTCGTCGATTTAATGAGGATTTTATGCGTATGTACCTACATGAAAAAGATCCTGTATTTGTCAAATACATTATAAAAGAAGGTTTATTTGACGTATCCGCAAAACAGCCAAAAAAAGCACCTTTGAGGGGTTCCTTTTAAAAGTGAATAACATTCGTAATCGCTTAAACATCAAAGGCAGTGTTTCTTTTACAGAGCGACCCAAGTAGCATATCAGTATTACCTGACCGTATCCCCGGCTGATGGACATTTATACGTTTCGGATCCTGAAAAGCACCAAATCCTAAAAGTCATCTCCCTGGAGCCCGTGTCGGATCCGAGTAGCAACTGCGAACCGGTAATTTATTTAAATTTGTTAAAAGGTTTGCTTATCTAAACGTGTGCTCTCGCCTTTACTATTTTCAGGTTGTTGGAAGCGGCGAACGATGTATTCCAGGCGACGACAGTCAGTGCGGTGACGAGGGTCCGGCAAAACATGCCAGATTAGCACACCCGAAAGGAATTGCTATCGCGGCGGATAAAACGATGTACATCGCGGATGGAACCAACATAAGAGCCGTTGATCCACGGGGAATTATACACACTCTTGTCGGAAGTCATGGCCATCATAATCACTGGGCTCCCATCCCATGTCGAGGAGCTTTGCCTGCTGTTCAGGTAATTAATCAAACATTGTATATTTCGCTGCTGCATATATGTCTGTAACACAACCACAATAGTTACAACAGGTCTAAAGCTTATGGTACATTTAACACCATTATATTGTAATCAAACTTGCCTCACTAGGGACTGGAAGCAGCATATACTCAGAGTGAT
>JAUIMW010002250.1:0-11001 GCA_033557785.1 Enochrus cinctus | reverse complement strand
CCTGACGGTCGTTTACCTCCGAGGTTCACGTTGTCCGACTTGAGACGCTTGAAACATTTCCTATGTAGATTGTATTCACCAACTTTCAAGACGAGAGTCTTCATTCAGAAGTGTTTGGAGAATAGAATGTAGAAAGCTTAAGTTGCCATTAGAAAATTTATAGTTGTTGGAATGAGTGAGGATTTTGAGCTTGATAATGGATATATAAATAGCTCAAGAGCAGATCGTACACAATTTAACCTCTAAAAATGAAGAATCAATCGAGGGAGGAGCGACTTCGGTTTTTAGAAACCAAGAAGCCGGTTCGAGTGATGGTTCGCGGGATTCAAGGAGGAGCTAGACAGGATCCTGAAAAGAATCGGCAATTAAAACCCGGTAGAGACCACTGACTGGAAGATGGTTGACAGGAGCAGCTAGTTATCTTAATGGATCAAACCAGTTGTTATTGTCAGGGGAAGTCATGACACCACATAATGATTTTGATGTGAGAAATAAAGAACGTGGAAGACCACCAAAAAATTTGAAGACACCGAATTGCAAGCAATATTGGATGAAGATGATACTTTGAGTCAAAAGCAAATGGCAGCAATGTTAAAAGATCCAAAAGTGTGGAAAATGGTTGCCACATGAATTGAATTAAAGACAGATGGAAAACCGAAAAAACACTTGTGAAATTTTGCTTCAAAGATACGAAAGAATCCTAAACAGAAAAAATTATGGGTTAATCCGGGACAACCATCAACATACATATCGCTATAGACAACAAATGATCAACTTCACAAGAATACAATCAAACACTTTGCTGGAAGCTGCTACCTCATCCGCCGTATTCACCGGACTTGGACCATGATCCATTGACTACCATTTGTTTTCATCGATGGGACTCGCATTGGCTGAGCAGTACTTCGATTCCTACGAATAAGTCGGAAATTGGGTATCTGATTGGTTTGCTTCAAAAGACAAACATTTCTATTGACATCCATCCATCCACAAATTGCCAGAAAGGTGGTCAAAATGTGTAGAAAGCAATGGTCAATACTTTATGATGAACCAAATCCCTTAGAACCCGCATTAAGACAACGTATTCTTCTTATCTACTTTTAGGATCTACAGTATATGTAATTTATTATTTACAATATGAAAGAAGAACACCAGAGGGTCAGAAGAAAATGGAATGTCCTATAGGTACTATAGGTGAAAGTATTAAAGAAATCTTTAAATATCAAACAGAAGTACGTAAATGATATTGCACCTGGAGGATATTCCATATCCCCTAGATCCCCTGGTGTCCTTCTCTCACGTTATTTTTATTTAACTTCAATAAAGAGATGTTTACTAATTTTTCTAAATGAAAGGAGGGCCACATGGAATGTCCTCCAGATGCACTGCAATTAATATAATCCTATCTATACTTCCTTACTTCTTTTGCTTGGTAATTACTTTCTTGTTATCGAGCGATTAAATTTAAACTCAAACAAATAAAAGAGATCTTTAAATATCATGAGTACGTTGATAGTGGTGCACCTGGAGGACATTCCGTGTCCCCCAGACCCCCTGGTGTCCTGCTTTTATAGAAGAATTTAAGCAGTTGTATACCTGGAGGATATTCCATGTACCCCAGGACCCCTAGTGCTCCGTCTTTTGTTGTTGGAAATCAGTAAACATTCGTAGAGTAACAAGCAACGTAAAAATAGGACACCAGAGTGACTGGAGGACGCGGAATGTCCCCCAGGTGCAATTGATAGCACTCTACTTTTGCCAAAATTTAAGCCCTCTTTAAGAAGAATGTAAGCAGTTGTACCTGGAAGACATTTCATGTTCCCCAGACCCCTTGGTACCCCATATTTTACTTCATCTTCACTTCATCTTCACAATATGTTTAATTTCAGCTAAATACATGTAGTCCAATATGCAGACAGCATAAATATCATAAACCCTACAAATTCAAATTCTGTTGTTTTTCAGGGGCTGATGTGATAGAAATTAGAGGAGTCCACTTCGATAAGTCAAGCACCTCCAAATAAGCACCACTCCAAAGGCGACTAAAAACCGAAGCAGAAGCATGGGACTCAAGGATCTTTAAAAAGACTCATGGTTTTTGTCCATATAGACAACAAAGTCGACCTCACCGAAGAGGAGACCGGCGGGAAGATGGCCGTGGTCACAGATGGAGTAGTGCAGCCTGGTTTTTCGGAGTGTTGCACAAGATGAAACGTCGTGTGCTCTGACTAGTCCACATGGCTTGGGGGCGTTGAAGAAGAAACAACTACAGGAAGAGCGACTTCGGTTTTTAGAAACCAGAAAGCCGGTCCGAGCGATGGTGTGACGCTCGTGGCTCAAGAAGGAAGTAGACAGGGTCCTGAAAAGAATCAGCAATCAAAACTCGGTAGAAACCACTGATTGGAAGGTGGTTGACAAGAGGGAGGAACCCACCTCCTGGTATTGTCTGGAGACGTCATGCCATCTCATGGCGTACCTGAACTTCTCCAGGGTGACCTACCAGGCACTGGGTAAGAAGGAGGAAGCTACGATAAAGATACGATCCCGATGCACTTCTCGGGATCATCCGTTATGGGGACCAACAGTGAAATTTTTCAATCGCAGACCATTTCTGTCCAGATAAGATGGTGAGGCTTGGCTGGAGTCTGTGTGTCATCGATACAGCAAAAACTGGGTGATCCTTGGATTTGCCCATAATAAATCTCCCGGGCACCAGCCCTATGGCAGTAGGGCCTGAAACAGCTGACACCACTCTGATGAGGACCAGCATGGCACTTGGATATGTGACATTTCATGTCCCTAAACCCCCTTGTGTCTTTCTTTCATGTTGTTTTTATTCTACTTCAACAAAGAGATGTTTACTGACTTTTCCAAATAAAAGAAGGGTCACCAGGGGATTTGGGGGACATGGAATTTCCTCCAGGTGCACTGCTATCAATGTACCACTACCAACACTTCCTTACTTCTATTGGTTACTAATGCTCTTGTTATTTTCGGTTAAACTTAAACAAATTTAAACAAATAAAAGTATTAAAGAAATCTTTAAATATCAATCATCAGTACGTTGATAGTAGTGCACCTGGAGGACATTCCATGTCCTGCTTTTACGTAAATTTTTACTCTATTGCAACGTAGGGAGTACCAGGGGACATGAAATGTCTTCCAGATACACAGTTGCTTGTATTCTTCTTAAAAAGTGTTTAAATTTTGACAAGAGTAGAGTGCTGTTAATGTTTTTCAATGTAAGTCACGAATACGTAGATAAATTAGAAATAAGTAAGTAATAGTGCACCTGGAGGACATTCCATATTTCCCAAACCCCCTGGTGTTTTACTTCTGCGTTGCTTTTTACTCCATTGCAACGTAGGGATGTTTGCTGATTTCCAACAGTGCTGTGAACCTGGAGGACATTCCATGTCCCCCAGACCCTCTGGAGCTCCATCTTTTGCTGTTGGAAATTAGTAAACATCCCTACGTTGTTAGAGAGTAAAAAGTAACGTAAAAGTAAGACACCAGAGGGCCTGGAGGATACGGAATGTCCCCTACTAAAGCTTCCCTCCGGCTAATATATGTGTAATCGGTACTCTTTGACCCTTTGGGTGTCGAGTGTAAACACAATATTCTCCATTCGTTCCTATTTCTCGCATTTGAAGCTTGTCCCCATATGGTTCCTCTCTTCCTCTCAATATGTCCGTTATTACATCGTTCCAGGTTTTACTTGGTCGACCTCTCCACTTCCTTCCCACTTACCTCGCCTGCAGGTCTTGACTCTTCCATACTAACTAGGTGCTCGAACCATCGTAGCTGCTGTCATTGTATAGTTTTATATTATTGGTTCAATGTTCAGGTCGTTCCTTATTTAATTTTATCTTCTCCATATTCACTTTTAAATCTTCCACAAACATAAGGAAATATTAAGTTATAAAAAGTGATAGACATTGTTCTAAGTCATATATAGGATCTTAGCCAATGGAGAAGGCAGTTGTGAACACCGAAATCCTCTAGTTTAACCATAAGAGTTTCGTGGCGAACATTTTCGAGAAATCGGCCTCCATCTGCACACCCTCGCCACCGTCCATCACTCTAAGCGCACGTTCCAAAAAAGAAATGAGATTATTTGTTATAGATCGTTCCACGAAAAACCGTTCTGCTCTTCCACAAACCTATGAGAGACCGGATTCCACCGAGTTCTCACATACACCTACTTTTAAAACGATGATAAACATTGATATCCTGAGGGCCAACAGTAAAACCCACTGCCTACCCATGCCGAACACTATCTCTACTACATTGTCCGTTTTTGCTTCTGCTTCTCCCTTTTTCTTTTCTGTACTAAAGCAGCAGCATCACCAGCACCTCAACAGCACCTCCAGGTAACACTCTGAGAATTCGCCTCTGCCTGGGGACAGCAGCTAATTGTCTCAATGGAACAAATCTCCTGGGAACGTCATGCCACCAGATGACGTACCTGAACTTCTCCAAGGTTACCTTCAAGGCCCTGGAAATCTTTTTTTTAAATTTCTATAAGGAGGTGCTTTAATCTTTTATAGGGTTTCCCTCCCTGGTATTGCGTCAGGGGCCTTGGGATTTGTCTTCAAGGCATGGGTTCCCCCGGGGTGCGACTCTCTGTTTTCCTCCCCTGTGACTGTTTTTCCTTCCCTCTTCCCTTTCTCTTCTTTTCCTTTTCTCTGCCTTTAGACGTGCTTCACTACGGAGTAGCACTGTGGGTGCGGTTTCGTTGAGTCCATCGCACTCTGTCGTGTGGCCTCACGAAGTCCCTGTAGGTTTCTTCCAGGTTAAGTGGTTCACATCTTCTATTGAAGACCTCTTCCACAAGTTTGCCCAGCTCATCCTGATCCGTTGGCAGGCTGCAACATCTGAGCTGGATCCTGTCCATCGCCTCAGGTGATAGGTCCACAGCCATGCGCAGCTGCAGTTTTTCCAGCTTTCTTGCATGCTTTATGCCGTAGAACATATCATGCTCTGGGTTGCCTCTTTGGTCACAGACCAGGCACAGGTCGTCCTGGCTTTTGCCTATTATTTTTGTATAGGTTCTGAAGTTTCCATGTCCGGTAATAAGTTGGCATAGATGGTAGCCCATTTCTCCGTGTTTTCTCTCGATCGATGGTCGAATATCTGGGATCAATCTTCTTGTCCATGTATGTTTCTCTTCAGGTAGTTCTTTTGTTTCATTTCTCCAGAGCTTCAGTTTCCATGTTTTTCTTTTCATCCCTGCTTAAACAGTTTTTTAGTCGAGTTTCGCATTTCAGATCTACCAGCATCATTCCAGCAAGAACCGCAACCACGTCTGTTGCCACTGTCCTGTATACTCTGGCTATGCGTACAGCATTTTTTTCTGCATCTTTCCATTGTTATCCTGTATAAGGATACAGTAGAATTGAGTCTACTACTATTCGTCGCCATTGAGGGAGAAAAGTTCGATGACAGCAGGAGTTCCACAGGGCTCTAAACTAGGACCACTGCTATGGAATATACTCTATGATGGGGTAATAAACTTACATCTGCCGACGAGAGTGGAAAACATAGCTTACGCAGACGACCTGGCGGTGCTCATTGCGGCCAAGAAAGGGTCGTGAAGAAGGCAAACACAACACAATCATAGACACATGGCTAAAGAGTAAAGGCCTTGAACTATCACCAGAAAAGACTATGCTAATAATAATAATGCTAAACGGCAGGAAAAAAGTACAACCCCTATCCGTGACAATAAGGGGTTCAAATATAATACCAGTAAGGGAGATAAAATATCTTGGCTTTGTGATTGATAAACGCATGTCGTTTGGTGGATACACTAAATATATGACGGAGAAGGCACAAAGGTGCACAAATGCGCTAAGTAGGCTCTTACCGGACATGGGAGGACCAAGTGAGGGCAAAAGAAGAATCCTAGCGTTAGTAGTAGACTAAATTCTAGGAGTAATGCGATGCAAACATCCTCATACAGGATAACAATGAAAAGATGCAGAAGAAAAATTGCTAAAATGCGAAACTCGACTAAAAAACTGTATAAGCAGAGATGAAAAGAAAAACATGGAAACTGAAGCTCTGGAGAAATGGATCAAAAGATGGAAAGAACTACCTGAAGAGAAATATACATGGACAAGAAGATTGATTCAAGATATCTGACCATGGATCGAGAGAAAATAGAAATGGGCTACCATCTATGCCAACGTATGGTCGAACATGGAAACTTCAGAACCTATACAAAAAGAATAAGCAAAAGCCAGGACGACCTGTGCCTGGTCTGTCACCAAAGAGACACCCCAGAGCATGCTGTGGGTCTATCGTCGGAAAATCTCATAACGATGATGCTACGCAGCAGGAATGACTGGGAATTGGTGAATAACCACATAACCCAAATGCTGAAGGCCAGAGAAGATCTAGCAAAGAAGCACCAAAACGCAGCCAATGAACAAAACTGAAGACGAAGGAAGAAAAGGGGAGGGAAACCCCAAAGACGATAAAAGAAAAACAGCCAGAGGCAACTAGCAAACCAGAAAGAACAAGGAAACCATCACCGTCCAGAGCCAGACGAAACAAAGAGAGGGTAGAATGATGGAAGGAAAAGAAAAAAACAGAAAGGAAGGAGATCAGGGAAACACAAGAAAAACAGCATATAAAATGAGTCAAGGGAGAAACGCTTTGCTAGCAAAGAACCCCCAAAGGAAAATAAGATCAACCCACAGGAGCTGCACCAGCAGTTCGAAGGGGCGTTGCGACTGTTGATGATGGAAGATCCAGAGAACCTCATGAGAGCACTGAGGCACCTTGGCAGAAGGAAACACCCGAGAGGAAAGCAAATAGCTTTCCCAACACCTGAGGCGGTGGACAGGATCCAGTTCAGATGCTGCAGCCTGCCAACGGATCAGAATGAGCTGGGCAAACTTGTGGAAGAGGTTTTTAATAGAAAATGCGAACCACTTGACCTGGAAGAAACCTACAGGGACTTCGTGAGGACACACGGCAGAGTGGCGATGGACGCAATAAAACCACACCCACAGTGCTATTCCGTAGTGAAGCACTCCTAAAGTCAGAGAAAAGGAAAAGAAGAAAAAACCAAAAAGGAAGAAAAGAAGAAAATTTTTTTTTCTCAAAATGATCTTCTTTAATCGTAGACCATTTCTGTCCAGACAAGATGGCGAGGCTTGGCTGGAGCCTGCGTGTCATCAATACAGCAAAAACTTGAGTGGGTCATGTTATTTTTATTCTACTTTAACAAAGGGATGTTTACAGGTCTGGGGGACATGGAATATCCTTCAGGTGCACTGCTATGAATGTACTCCTATCTATATTTTTTAATTCTTTTGGCTACTAATTAATTTTATTATTTATTACCGAGCGATTAAACTTAAACAAACTCAAAAAAGTAAAACTATTAAAGAGATCTTTAAATATCGATCATAAGTACGTTGATGGCAGTGCACCTGGAGGACATTTCATGTCTCCTAGACCCTCTGGTGTCCTACTTTTACATTGTTTTTTACTCTTTTGCAACGTAGGGTTTACTAATTTCCAACAGTAAAAGGTGGAGCACTAGGGGATCTCCATGACTCTTGAGATTTACGATCCCCTAAGTACGTATCAAGTTCTTGGTATTTTTTTATCCCAGGACTTGTTTTTGGTGTCTTCCTTTTTGGTTATTAGCCATCTGTGGGAAAGTTGTTGTTTTCTTTCTTTCATCTCTTGAAGTCCCTCATTTCACTAGTAGTTTCTTGCTTGTCTCCAATGTTTTTATGTCCTACAACTTCCATTGCTGCTTAGTGTAGGCTTCGTTTGTATAGATTACTTGTTCTCTCATCTTGAAGGCTCATCAAGTTGTATTGTGGTATGTCAATGTTGTTAGTTTGTTATTAGTATATGTTTGTCGTGGCATTATTAGTTTTGCCTTAAGCAAGTGGTGGTCGCTTTTTAGAGAGACTTCATCAAGGAGTGGATCCTGCGGAACAAATACGAGATTACAGCCGGAAAAGTGCAGCCTCGTAACTCGGACTGTTGGGAGTTCTCCACGTCGTGTGCTCTGTCCAATCTACAAGGGTCTGGCTGGGGCGCCGATGGAGAAGAAGCAACCATGGAAGGAGCAACTTCGGGTTTTAGAAGCCAAAAAGTCGGTCCAATGGATGGTATAGCTCTCTGGACTCAAGGAGTAGCCAGTCAAGATCTTGAAAAGAATAGGAAAACTCGTTAGTGACCCCTGACTGGAAGGTGGTTGGTAGAAGGGAGGACCCTAAGGAACAGCAACTAGTTTTCCTGATGGATCAAACCTCCTGGATTTTTTTAGGCACGCCATGCCACCACATGCCGTACCTGAACAGGGTTACCTTCAAGGTCCTGGAAAAGAAGGAGGAAGCTGCAGCGAAGGAGACGGAGGACCCACCACCGGCACTTCAGTTAAACAGGTATGAAATTCATTGAAATAATTCTGCATTACTCTAGGGTCGCCTCGTCACTCTCGCTGAGCCTCCCACAAGCAGCTGTGTACCTGGAGAACATTTCATGTTTTTCTTAGTCGACCTCTTCTTTTCCTACCTCACCTGCCACATCTTCTTTGCAGATCTTGAGTCTTCCATCCTAACTAGATGCTCGAACCATCGTAGCTGCTGCCTTTGTATAGTTTTTATTATTGGTTCAATGTCCAGGTCGTTCCTTATGTACTTCTTCTCAGGTACTTCATTTTCGTTGCCGACAGTCCAAAGTGCGAACCCTGCGGAACTCCCGATGATACATAAACTGATTTAAGTTGTAAAAACATTATTCTAAGTGATATATAGGATCTTAGCCAACGGAGAAGGCAGTCGTGAACACCGAAATCCTCTAGCTTAACCATAAGAGTTTCGTGGCGAACTTTTTCAAATGTTTTCGAGAAATCGGCCTCCATCTCCCCCTCACCGCCGTCCTTAACTTCAAGCGCACGTTCCAAAAAAGAAATGAGATTATTTGCCATAGATCGTCCCACGAAAAAACTCTTCATGCTCTTCATAGTGTTTAAGGTCTTCGTTATTTCTCTGCCCTCAAGCAGCAGCACCACCGCCAGTACCTCAACAAACCTTCAGGTAACTAGTTTTTAATAATTAAAGAAGAATCACCAGAGATTTTTTATTTTCTTAATCCTAATAAATCCTTTGATATATTTTATTTTCCTAGATTGTTTTTTATTTACATGTACAATAAACAATGACATTCTAATTTATTTATTAATGTACCGGTCTTATAAAGAGGACTTCCACTTCGACGAAATTAAAATATGATAGCCTGGCACTCCCTCACACATGTGGCAGTTCATAGCCATAAAATTGGCTTCCTTTTGACCCTGACATGCAGAATGGGCATTAGTGTCGCCTGGATTAAAGTCAATATTGCGGAAAATTTTCGGTTTCTTTCAAAAAAGAGAAAAAACACCCACACATTAATATACCCCACTGTCTTTTGATGCTTCTCCCCAAACCCTCCAAAAGAGTAAAATGAGCAAATATCCAGATAAAACAAAAAATGCGGAAATAATAATTTATTAAAAATTGTATTGCCTACGAACACCTGGTGCTTACCCTTAACTAATTCGTATTTTTACGCATTTATAAAGTGATTGACCTTTAAACCCCAACACCCACAAAGCAGATGTTTCCTGTAAAAGTTGAAACAAAGGAAGGCCCAAAAAAACCGAACGCAGCCATTTTGTTCCGTTTTCGGCGCATCCTCTCGAAAAATGGGCGTGCCTTAGGCTGCGTTATCTCTTCAGCTCATCCCGCAGTCAATTCTGCGGGCTCCGGGGGAGATCGGGGCGCCCCAGCGAATGAGGATGCTCGGAACACCGGAGTAGACATGCGCATCTACGGACAGTACTATCTTCGATCATTTGTTTTGATGCGCCGCTACGATCCGCAGTTGACTGGATGACACGCGAACGAATCGCTATCTGTCGAGGCCAACACGATTTTCCCGACCAATCGAAACAAAACACGGCTCGTTTTCCACGGCCCACTGCGATTTCCCAAACTTTTTATGGGTTATTGTGACCGCAGCCACTGTCTGGTGTATTTAAGATGTTTGTATTGTTTGAGGTCTGGCGTGACTCTCAACCTAACAATAGATTCTGTAAGTCATCGGAAGTACGGTTTTAAGTGAAAATAATGCGGTTATAAATATGATCATTCTATTTATAATACGAGATACAGCATCCTGCGCTCTTAAAATATGTGCTACATGCTCTGGCGGAAAATTTTAATAGCTGATGGGATTTTTAGATAGTAAAAGGCTGAGCTTTAATTTCCACCCAAGCTGAAACATTATGAAAAATGAGCTGCTGGAGTTTTTCTTGTTAAAATTATTTAAATAGCAGCCTCATTAAGTGGACGTCGGGGTGTATGCAAATAACGCGGGGCTCATTAGGGTGCGTACTACCAGCTTATCTTAATAATAAGAATCTTGTTGCTGCTCCGTCCTGATACCAGCTCTTACCTGAATAATTACACACATCGCCCTATTTAAAAATTCCTTTTTCGCGATTATAAATGTCTATAATACATCATCGCGACTCTCACTCATTTTCGTTAATGATTTTCACTTTATTTTACCTTGGGTGTTGCTATGTATGTATTAGAATTAGCTGAAAGTATCCTGAAAACCTTCTTCAGATTTTTGTGTGGAAAGTGGTCCCAGATTTGACTCTTGAGGTGTACTAGGTTGTTTCATCGTTATTAATATAGATCCTATCACCCCTTTTGTTTTATATTTATTTCTCATTATTTGCTCCTCCTCTTCGTCTCTTTCCGTCTCCACTATGCATATACTTTCCCTTATTTAAGTGACTCTTCGAGGTGCTGTATCGATCTGCAAGTCTTCCTTGAAGATTTTCTCAACTTCCTTCTTAGTTTCTATAGAATAGAATGTTTTATTGGCCATCAAAATTTACATGACATGTCATTACAAAACTGAAATGTACAACATTAATACACATCCAAAAACTCCTGGACAGAGTAGTAGGAT
>JAUIMW010002249.1:0-11001 GCA_033557785.1 Enochrus cinctus | reverse complement strand
AGCTATTCATCGTAAGGGGGAACGTAATATGAGATGGCAAGGTATAGAAATTCAATGCATAGATAGAGTTATTTATGTTACTGCTTGTATTATAAATTCACACAAGCTCTATATTTGACAAAATCGTGAATGTTTCTACACTTTAATGTATTTCTATAACTAAAAAAACACGATACGTTCCATGTCTGGTGTTGCATTTTTAATCTAATTTTTCACTTTATTCCAATAGAAGGATGTTATTCGATTTTTAACAATAAAAGAATAGCTACGCTGGTGTTAAGAATCAGTAAACATCTCTTTGATGGAAAAGAGAAGCATTCACATAGAATGTCCTCCAGGTACTCAGATTCCTACGTTCTTCCTATTCATTTGTATTTTTTTTTTAATTAAGAAGGTTTATATGTTAAAACAACAATTAGAAGTAGACTCTGTATCTGGAGGACATTCCATGTCCTTCAGACCCCTGGTGGTCCTCCTTTAATTATTAAAAATCTGTAAACAACCCTTTATTTGACAAGAGTGAACACCACATAAAATAAGAACCACCAGGAGGTGTGGGGAACATGGAATGTCCTTCAGGTACTCAGCTTCCTACGTTCTTCCTATTAATTGTAAAGCAATTTAAAAAAATAAAGAGAAATTCATATATTTAGTCAACTATTAGAAGTACGTAGACAGTTTTGTACCTGGAGGACATTCCATGTCCCCCAGACCCCCTGGTGGTTTATCTTTAATTGTTTAAAATCAGTAAACATCTCTTTGTTGGAAAAAAGTAGCATAATCATAAAAGAAGAACCACCAGGGAGTGTGGGGGACATGGAATGTCCTCCTGGTACTCAGCTTCCTACGTTCTTCTTATTGAATGTAAAGCAAATTAAAAAAATTGAGAGAAATTCATATGTAAACAACAATTTAAGAAGTACGTAGACATTTTTGTACATGGAGGACATTCCGTGTCCCCTAGACCCCCTGGTGGTCCATTTTTAATTGCTTAAAATCTGTAAACATCTCTTTGCTGGAAAAGAATAGAACACAACATAAAATAAGAACCACCAGGAGATCTGGGAGACATGGAATGTCCTCCAGGTACTCAGATTCTTACGTTCTTCCTATTCATTTGTAAAAATTTTTTAAAAAAATTAAGAAGGTTTATATGTTAAAACAATAATTAGAAGTAGACTCTGTATCTGGAGGACATTCCATGTCCCTCAGACCCCTGGTGGTCCTCCTTTAATTATTAAAAATCTGTAAACAGCCCTTTATTTGACAAGAGTAGAACACCACATAAAATAAAAACCACCAGGAGGTGTGGGAGACATGGAATGTCCTCCAGGTACTCAGCTTCCTACGTTCTTCCTATTAATTGTAAAGCAATTTAAAAAAATAAAGAGAAATTCTTATATTTAGTCAACTATTAGAAGTACGTAGACAGTTTTGTACCTGGAGGACATTCCATGTCCCCCAGACCCCCTGGTGGTTTATCTTTAATTGTTTAAAATCAGTAAACATCTCTTTGTTGGAAAAAAGTAGCATAATCATAAAAGAAGAACCACCAGGGAGTGTGGGGGACATGGAATGTCCTCCTGGTACTCAGCTTCCTACGTTCTTCTTATTGAATGTAAAGCAAATTAAAAAAATTGAGAGAAATTCATATGTAAACAACAATTTAAGAAGTACATAGACATTTTTGTACATGGAGGACATTCCGTGTCCCCTAGACCTCCTAGTGGTCCATTTTTAATTGCTTAAAATCTGTAAACATCTCTTTGCTGGAAAAGAATAGAACACAACATAAAACAAGAACCACCAGGAGATCTGGGAGACATGGAATGTACTCCAGGCACTCAGCATCCTACTTTTTTCCTATTGATTGTAAGGTAACTTAAAAAAATAAAGAGAAATTCATATGTTAAAACAGTAATTAGAAGTACGAAGACAGCTTTGTACCTGGAGGACATTCCATGTCCCCCAGACCCCCTGGTGGTCCTTCTTTAATTGTTAAAAATCAGTAACAATCTCTTTGTTGGATAAGAGTGTCATATACATAAAAGAAGAATCACCAGGGGGTCTGGGGGGACATGGAATGTCCTCCAGGTACAAAGCTGTCTTCGTCCTTCTAATTGTTGTTTAAACATACGAAAATTCTTAATTTTTTTAAATTTCTTTAAAATTAATAGAAAGAACGAAGGAAGCTGAGTGCCAGGAGGACATTCCATGTCTTCCAGACCCTCTGGTGTCTGAAGGACTGGAATGTTCAGATACACCACCTCTTAGATTTTTTTTCTGTTGAATTGTTTGGAGAAATATAGAGATGTGAAAAAAGTTTTCAAACTACATTTACATATTTAGAAATTTTTTTACTGGTTGGTAAGACTTACGTCTACCAGTGGTCTGGAGGATATGGAATGTTCTTCAGGTATTTCACGTCTTACATTTTCTTCTATTGAATAATTAAATGTTAGTAAATGAAAATTTTTTTCAAATTACTAAATATCACTAGAAAGAAGAAAGACGGAATGTCCTCCAAGTACAAAGCTATCTACGTACTTGTAATTGTTATTTAAACATACGAATATTCTTTATTTTTCTCAATTTCTTTGCAGTCAATAAGAAGGACGTAGGAAGCTGAATACCAGGAGGACATTCCATGTCCCCCAGACCCCCTAGTGGTACTTCTTTTATGAGTATGCTACTCTTTTCCAACATAGAAATGTTTACTGATTTTTAACAATTAAAGATGGACCACTCCAGGAGCAAAACTGTCTACGTACTTCTAGTTGTTGTTTAAAAATATGAATTTCTATTAATTTTTTCTAATTTCTTCAAATCAATAGGAAGACCGTAAGAAGCTGAGTATCTGGAGGACATTCCATGTCCCCCAGACACTCTGGTGTTTCTTCTTTTATGTATGTTACTCTTTTCCAACATAGAGATGCTACATGGAATGTCCTCCAGGCACTCCTACGTTATTTCTATTAGTTTTAAAGAAATTTAAAAAAATAAAGAATTTTCTTATGATTAAACAACAATTAGAAGTACGTAGACATTTTTGTACCTGGAGGACATTCCATGTCCCCCAGACCCCCATCTTTAATTATTTAAAATCAGTATACAACCCTTTGTTAGAAAAGAGTAGAACACAACATAAAATAAGAACCATCAGGGGGTCTGGGGGACATGGAATATCCTCCAGGTACTCAGCTTCATACGTTTTTCCCATTAACTGTAAAGCAAGTTAAAAAAATAAAAAGAATTTCATATCTTTAAACAAGAACTAGAAGTACGTAGACAGCTTTGTACCTGAAGGACATTCCATGTCCCCCAGACCCCCTGGTGGTTCTTATTTAATTGTTAAAAATCAGTAAACAACCCTTTGTTGGAAAAGAGTAGAACACAACATAAAATAAGAACCATCAGGGGGACATTCTATGTCCCCCAGGTACTCAGCTTCCTACGTTTTTCCTATTAACTGTAAAGCAATTTAAAAAAATAAAGAGAAATTCATATCTTTAAACAACAACTGGAAGTACGTAGACAGCTTTGTACCTGGAGAACATTTCATGTCCACCAGACCTCCTGGTGGTTCTTCTTTATTTGTTAAAAATCACTAAACAACCCTTTGTTGGAAAAGAGTGGAACACCACATAAAATAAGAACCACCGGGACTCTGGGAGAAATGGAATATCCTCCAGGTACTCAACTTTCTACGTTCTTCCTATTGGTTGTAAAGAAATTGAAAAAAAAAAGAATATTCGTATCTTTAAACAGCAATTTCAAGTATGAAGTCAGCTTTGTACTTGGAGGACATTCCATGTCCCCCAGACTCCCTGGTGGTTCTTCTTTAATTTTTAAAAATTAATAAACAAACCTTTGTTGGAAAAAGAGTAGAACGGAACATAAAATAATAACCACCAGGGGGTCTGGGGGACATGGAATATCCTCCAGGTACTCAGCTTCCTATATTCTTTCCATTAATTGTATAGAAATTTAAAAAAATAAAAAATATTCTTATGTTTAAACAACAATTAGAAGTACGAAGACAGCTTTGTACCTGGACCACATTCCATGTCCCATGTTTTAACAATAAAAGAAGAACCACCAAGGGGTCTGGGGGACATGGAATGTCCTCCAGGTACTTGAAGAAATTGAAAAAATAAAGAACAGGTTTGTTCCTGGAGGATATTTCTAAACCCCTTGGTATCCCATTAATTGTTCAAAATCAATCAATTCAAAACTCATAAACAAGAACCACCAGGAGGTTTGGGAAACATGGAATGCCCCCTGATATTTAATTTTTAACGTTTTTTCAGTTAAACTTAAAAATGATTAAGACCTAATCTTTTTTTATTATTTAGAATCTGAAACCATACTCTCTAAGCAATAGACTTGAAAAACAACGCAGAAAATTTACCAACAAAAGGTCTAAGAGACAAGAAATGTCTTTTTAGTATACTGTTATCTACCTACTTAGTATGATATTAAGGAATTTAAAAATGTAATTATTTAACTGGAAAATAAAACAACGTAACAAGTGGAGTACCTGGAGGACATTCCACATCCCCCAACTCTTTGGAGCTTCTCTTTTATTATTAAATATTCCTTTTTTAGAATAAAAAAAAAACAACATAACACAAAATAGACCAAAGAAGGTCATAGAATATCCACATAGTACACTGACATCTACGTACTTCTAGTTATATTTTGATATCTCTCACAAATAAAAAGTAATTTGTAGTTTACGGTCTCCTTATTCGTTAAACTTTGGAAAATTAAAATGTCATTTTAAGAACACTTGTGTTTACGTAGATGACAATATACCTGGAGGACATTCCATGTCATTCCAACACTTGAATGGCTTTTTTTTTGTAATTTTTAACTATGTTTTAATACAAAAAGGTTTACTAATTTTTATCAATAAAAGAAGATCCACTGGGGGGTTCGAAAGACGTGGAATGTTCTCCAGGCACTTTTTATGCTACATATTTCCTTTTGGTTATACTGTAATTGATACGTTTTTTTTTTGTTGAATAATTAATTTAAATTCCTAAATATCAATATTGAGTACGTAAATAGAAGTTTACTAGAAGGACATTCCATGTCCCCCAGACCTTTTCTGATAGTTAATATTATACTGTTTTTTAACTCTATTTTAAAGTGATACAGATGATGAATAAAAAAAACCTTTTCAGTTGATAGTAAAATATAAACAGTTGAAGAGTTTAAAAATTTGATATATTAATATTTGTAAGTAGATATCAGTGCACTTGAAGGACACTCCATGTCCCTATAACATAATTTTATGCTGTTTTTATTCTATTTTAATAAAAGAAACATCGCCAGGAATCGCATGGAATGTTCTCCACGTACTTAAATTTTTACTTTTATTCTGTTAAATATAGAGAAATGAAGGATGATATAAAAGCTTGTAAACATAACTAGAAGTACCTAGATATCATTAAGAGACCCTCTGTTGATCACTTTTTAATATGACCTGGTACTTGAAGGACATTTCATGTCCGCCACTCACCCTAATGAATCTAAGACATTCCATGTCCCCAAAATTCCCTGATTTTTAACAATAAAGAAGAATCACTATTAGATCTGGAGGCCATGAAATGTCCTCCAAGTACTCTATAGGCTGCACTCTTTTTAACAAAGTTTTTTTATTGTAAAAATTAGTAAAATTTCCTTTGATCAACTAGAATGAAAACAACAGAAATGAATGAGTATGGCTTTAAGTTTAACTAACTAATAAGAAGTACGTAATCTACAGAATACCTGGAGGAGATTCCTTGTCTCTCAGAAAAACAAAACAACAACAGATTTTTTATTAATAACAATCTGTAAACATATAATATTTACCACCAGGAAGTGACATGGAATGTCCTCTAGATACTCTGTAGGTTTCGCATTTTAAGTATTTGGAAGAAATTCCATGTCTCCTAGACTTAGAAAGAAATAGAGTTAAAATATATAAGAAATTAGAAACACCAGGGGGTCTGGGGGATAAGAAATGTCTACGTACTTTTAGTTATTGTTTAAACATATGAATTTCTCCTTTAACTTTTTAAATTTCTTTACAATCAATAGGAACAACGTAGGAATCTGACTACCTGGAGGACGTTCCATGTCCCCCAGACCCCCTGGTGGTCTTTCTTTAATTGTTGAAAATCAGTACACCTCTATGCTAGAAAAGGCTTGCATACACATAAAAGAAAAGCCACGAGGGGGTCTGGGGAGACATGGAATGTCCTCCAGGTACTCAGCTTCCTACGTTTTTCCTATTTAAAAAAAATAAAGAATATTCGTATGTTTAAACAACAGCCAGAAGTACGTAGACAACTTTGTACCTGGAGGATATTCCATGTTCCTCAGATACTCTAGTGGTTCTTTTTTAATTGTTAAAAGATGCCTCGGTTTAAATAGAGTGAAAAACAAGGTAGAATAAGGAAGACTAGAGGGTCTGGTGTACATGGAATTTATGTACTCATAACTGGTTTTTAAAAATTTTGAAAACTATATTCGTTGATGTTTTATCAATCAACAAGAAAAACGAAAGAATGTCCTCCAGACCTCCTTTTGGTTCTTTTTTTATTGTTGAAAACCAGTTACTTTTCTGTCTATGTATTCGTATATCTTCATTCGTTGATGTTTTTCTAATCAGTAAGAAAAATGTAAGAAATGAAGTACCTGGAGGACAGTTCATGTCACCCAGATCCGTCATGGAATGTCCTCCAGGTACTGCGTGTTAATTGAAGTCGATTATATCCTTTTTATTGTTATTTTTAAATATCAGTTACGAATAGATAACAAGTAGATAACAGAGAACATTTCATGTCTACCAGATCCCCTGGTGTTCCTACATGTTTTATACCCTTTAACTTCCATATAGAAATGTTTACTGTTTTCTGCAATAAAAAAAAGATTCAGGGGACATAGAATTCCCTCCAGGTACTCAAAATGCGAAACCTACAAAGTTCCTAGAGGACTTTCCATGTCGGCCAGGTGGTAAATATTAATGTTCACAGGTTGTAATTAATAAAACCTCCTGGTGTTTTTTTTTTCTGAACGACATGGAATCTCCTCCAGGTGTTCTCTAGATATTGGGATATTGACCTCCAAGAAGTTTGGAGAACATGGAATGTGAAATGAAAAATGTTTTTTTTTAAAATTTATTAACATAAATAAGAAGTTGTTTTATTTGTTAGCAAAACTTAGATAAATTAATAGTGATATCGAATTTCGTAGAAAAAAATTATAAGTACTTTGATATCATTGTACTTGAAGGACATTCCATGCCCCTCAGACTCTCTAGTGATCACATTTTATAAATATCCAACAAAGAGACCACCTCTTTTCTCATATGTTTTTAAGAATAATCAGAGATCTAGGGGACATGGACATGGAATGTCTTCTTACGATTTTTTTCAGTTAAATAGTTAAATGAAAATAAATGAGGAGTTTCTAAAATTCCTACCTATGCTCATTCACGTTGTTTTTAAACTCATGGAATGTCCTTCAGGTATTTCCTCTCTATTGATATTATTATTAACCTACCCAGGTACTCTGAAGATTACATTCTTATTAGTTGGTTAAATTTACACAAATGAATAACGTTATTAAAACGTTTAACTTTGTAACAATCTGTTGGATTGGTTGGAGAAAGATAGAGATATGAAAAAAGTTTTCAAACTACATTTACATACTTAGAAGTTTTTTTATTGGTTGGTCCAATTGTCTGGAGGAAAAGGAATGTCCTTCAAGTATTTCACGTCTTACGTTTTCTTCTACTGAATAATTAAATATTATTCACACCCCCTGGTGTTCCTTTTTGAATATGAGTATGAAGAAAATATTTACCATTATATTTACATGCTTAGGTGATCTCTGGTGGTTCTCTTTTATTGTTAAAAATCAATAAATATCCTTTTGTTCTTCTAATTGCTGTTTAAACATAGGAACATTCTTTATTTTTTTAAAATTTCTTAGAATCAATAGTAAGAACGTATGAAGCTGAATACCTGAAGGACATTCCATGTTTCCCAGTCCCCCTAGTGATTCTTCTTTTATGTACTCTTACCCAATATAGAGATTTTTACTGATTTTTAACAATTAAAGAAGGACCACCAAGGGGTCTGGAGGACATTGAATGTCCTCCAGGTACAAAGCTGTCTATGTACTTCTAGTTGCTGTCAAAACATATGAATTATCTTTATTTTTTTTTAGTATCTTTACAATCAATAGGAAAAAAGTAGGAAGCTGAGTACCTGGAGGACATTCCATGACTCCCAGATCCCTTAGTGATTTTTCTTTTATGTGTCTGATACTCTTACCCAATATGGAGGTTATTACTGATTTTTAACAATTAAAGAAGGACCACCAGGGGTCTGAGGAACATGGTATGTCCAGGTAGTCAGCTTCCTACGTCCATCCTATAGTTTGCAAAGAAATTTAAAAAAAAAGAATATTTGTATGTTTAAACAACATTTAGAAGTACGAAGATAGCTTTGTATCTATACCAGACCCCCTGGTGGTCCTTCTTTAATTGTTAAAAATCAGTAAAAATTTCTATGTTGGGTAAGAGTATCATACACATAAAAGAAGAATCACCAGGGGGTCTGGGGAACATAGAATGTCTTCCAGGTACTTAGCTTCCTACGTTCTTTTTATTGGTTGTAAAAAAATTAAAAAATAAACAAAAATTCATATGTTTAAATAACAATTACTGGTTAATTTGAGCTCTAGTAGGTATATCGGTATGAAGTGAGCGCTAAGATACAAATATGTTGATAGGGAAGACTTTTTTTAATATACGTCAAACCATTGAACAAATAACTATAGAGTATCTAGTTAATATTCTTTCCCAGACATTCTAATAAGAGAAAGGCCAATAGAGAGTCTGTAGAATATGGAATGTCCATTGGTATATTTTTATCTACGTGCTTAAAAATTATATTCTTCATACTCCTAAGCTGGAGTACATGGAATGTCCTCCAGGTTCAACAGCATACTGCTAAGAGAACATTCTATCTTCTCTAATTCCTGAAGCAAATATGTCTGTATTGGAATAGAGTTCAAAATAATATTGAAAATGATCACCATCTACGTACATCTTATCTTGTAGAATACTTCCCATTTTTTCGTCAAACTTAGAGAAATTAACAATATTTTTAAGTACATGTACCCCAGACCCCCTAGTGTTCCTACTTTTTATACATTTTAACTTTATTTCTATATAGAAATGTTCACTGATTTCTAGCAATAAAAAAGGGAGTCTAAGGGACCATGGAATTTCTTCCAGGTGCTTGGATTCTAATTAGAGGACATTCCATATCGCTCAAACCCTCTGGTGGTAAATATTGTATGTTTATAAATTGTTATTAATAAAAAAATCTCCTGATCTTATTGAGACATGGAATCTCCTCCAGGTATTTTTTAGATTATACTTCTTATTAGTTGATTACTTGAAGAAATGAAAAATATTTTCAAAATTTGCAAAAATTATTAGGAATACGTCAATATCAGTGAGCTAAGAAGATACTCCTTTTCCTTAGACCATTCTTTTATGCTCTTTTTTATTCCATTCCAACATAGGGATATTGACTGATATTTAATAATACAAGAAGCACCACCAGGAAGTCTGAATTGTTGGATTTGTAAGCATAATTAAGAGTATGTAGATATCAGTGACCTGGGAGGATATTTCATGTCCACAAGTTCCTCTGGTGGTCATTTTTTTGGCATTCATGTTTGCGTTTTTATGTGGTAATTAATTATATTCCTACAAACTGATGTTAACTGACTTTCAACGATCGAGAAAAATTACTAAGAGGTCTTGGGGGGGGGGGACATGAAATGTCCTCCAGGTACTCTGTAATCTGTCCTCTTTTCAAGAAAGAGTTTTCAGGTACCTGGAGGACATTTCAAGTCTCCCAGTGTCTTTAGTGCATCTTCTTTTATTGTTAATTAGTTAACTTTCCTTTGATCAACTAGAATGAAATCTGGTGAACATTTCATGTCTTCCAAAACCTCTTTAATAGGAATATAATAAATAAAAACAGCACAAAAGACTACTAGAGGAACTGGGAGACATGGTGGACGTCCAAAAATGTCAACGAACTTCAAATTATTAATTTAATTTATTAATTTTAAATTTTAATAATAACAGAAAAAAATTGCTGGACTTCTGCGTTGAAAACGATCTAATAATTGCCAACAGCTTCTTCTAACAGAAGAAATATGGGATGTAATTAAATGTAGAGTGGTGGAGGCGGCAAGATTGTAATGTGGAACGAGCAGAAAATGCCAATACAAAAAACAAACAGTCTGGTGGAACGATGAGATTCGAAGAGAGGTAAAAAGAAAAAAAAAAGAAATAAATGGCTTCAATTAATGAACAAAAGAACCGAAACCAACTACGAAGAATATAAGAGACAAAAATCTTAAGTGAAACAACTAGTAAGAGAGTCAAAGAAGAAAATATGGGAAGACTTTGGAGTGAAAATGGAAGAACACAGCAAAGATAACGCGAAATTCTTCTTCTCGGTGTTGAAAAAGGTGAGAGATGAAAAAAGACAAGACGTACTTACAATCCAGAATGAAAGAGGAGAGTTACTGAGAGGAAAGAGAGGTGATGGACTATTTTCACAAATTACTGGGCGCGGTACAGGAGGAAGAACAAGAAGTGGAAGAACACTTAAATGAAGAAGACAGGGCGGATGAAGGGATCACCAGAGAAGAAATGGAAAATTAAAGAACAGAATATAAATATTTTAAAGAAAAACTACCATGGGTTCTGGTGGAATGTCCTCCAGGTATCATTTATGCTTATAAAATTATATTGCATTCAACACTCATTTAAACTGAAAATATCAAATAAATTTATTTTATAAAAAAAGCACATGTTAGGGTAAATTTAAGGCAAGAAAAAAGGTTAAAAGTGGATAAAATTAAATTGGGAGTGATATTTTCCGTCTGAATTCGTCCGAGTTTCATCAAGCA
>JAUIMW010002248.1:0-11001 GCA_033557785.1 Enochrus cinctus | reverse complement strand
ATATAATCGGGTTATATATATATATTTCAGAAATTCAAGAAATATCATATTCCCGAAAGACACAGTTGATGGTCTGATTTCCAAATCTGACTTATGTCTGTAAGAAATAGTTAAAGGAGGAGAGTTCCAGTAAGGATTCACAAGATCATGGCCAAAACTATGTATTTTTATCAAATATTTAAAGGCGAGAAACTGTCATCATAACAACAATGGCAGTGCATTAGCCTCGATATGGATTGCATTTTGGGAAGAAGATATCATAGTACCTGTAAAAGTTCTAAAAGCCTTGTTAGTAACTTCTTTAGGTTGACCCTAGAAGCAGTGCCATATAGTCTAGAGTCATAATCCAAGACAATAGTGATTGAAGGGTAAAGAGGTCTGTGGAAGTATTTGAAGGTATTCGTGGTCCAAGAAGAGAATGGTCTTATCTTCTAACAAAAATTTGGCACACTTTTAATTTTTTTTCTTAAAGAAGATACCTAAAAAGATTTCGATAATTAATTTCTGTTGAATGATGACGGTGAAAATATTTATCATGATATATCCAGCACCCAGGTTTGCTCTAAATTCATACTGTCTATAAGGAAAATATTTGCTGGTGATGTCTTCATTTTCTATGTAACAAATATATAATGCTTTCATCAACAAAACCAACATTCTTCTATGAATGACGACATTTTGCCTTCCCTGTACCTGAAAATTTTCTTCATTATATTGGTACCTCTGACCGTTCTATTTTATTCTCCTATAATTACTTTCACAGCAGAACTCAGTGGGTTAATATTATAAACATCTGAGGATGCGCTGTAGTATACCTTCGGTTAAACATTTTCACATGCGTTTCTTCTATCACAAGATCATCTTACATACGTTGGGATGACATGCTTCACCACAAAGGCCTCAAACACTACACACTGAACTACGGTAACCGAAAAGGGAACCCAAGAATAGACACAAAGATGATATAAATAGTAATTTTCGCTCGACATATGTGAACAAAAATAATTCTGTAAAAGAACAATCGCTGTCTTCAACAAGCATATAGTGTTAATCGAAAACACAACGCCAACGCATCTTAGTTCCAAGTAAAACTTTTGTTTAGTCAAACTATTGTTAGGCGTCGACATTTTTTGGGCATGGCAGAGTCAGCATTTTTGGTTTTTGATTTTTGACAATTCACAGCGCTGTATACATGCATGGGGGCATGGTACCAGTACATGCGATGGCGAGTAAGAAAGATAATCAAAACCATATTATGATCACGAACACATTCTCATTTATTCTATTATGAACTTATTTACAACATTGATTACATGTTGTAGTTTCTCTGGTATCTTGTAATTCACAAGCATGACTTTGGCTGATATTATTAGGATATTGCGAGAGAAGTACAACGTAGTAGACTTATGAAGCAAGTCTTGAAGCCACATTTCTTACATTTACATTTAAAGTAGTCTAGTAACTTTAGTTACTCGCTTTCACAAACGGAAAATACATAATATTTTTTGGTTCAGTGGATGAGAAGTTGTGCAGAAACGTATTTCAGAATTTCGAAATTTTGAAAATGGCAAATGTATAAATTATAATATATAAAAATTGTATAAAAGTATACCAATAAATACAAGAAGACTAAATGAAAATAATTTAAGAACAGTCGTAAAGGCTATTGGAATTTATGGAACACCAGAAAGAAGATTTGCAGTGATAGTGATATACACTAGCCGACATTTTGATAATATTGCGAAGGTAGTTTACCAGACATGATGGTGCAAAAAAGATATTGACAAACAAAATGGAGATGTGCCCCCCACACGATTTCATTTTATTTTTTAAATAAAACTTGTCTAAAAGAACAACGAAAACAAAAAGAAAATCTTTACTTTTTTTTATTCAAAAACTATACTTTTTGCAAAAAACAAAATATAAAAAAAAACGAAATTTACTTCAAATAATTTTGCTGGTACAGACCGACAGATATTTTTAAAAAAATAGGCAGTTACTTGAAATGTATTTATTAAATAGTGCAAAAAAATAAGCAGAGATAAACACTGACAAGAATAACTTGCACCTAAGTACCCAACACATTTACTTCTCGCAAAACCCCCAAGTAGTGGGAGAACCGTATATATATATAAATGTAGCCCATTTTTATTACAATCACTTGAGGGGAAATTAGGAATGGAAACGTAAGGGGTATGTTTGTTTACGTTTTATTTTTGACGTCGCTAGGGTTGCCTCTTAGCTTGCGTCCAATTCACTGTCGTCCAACCAACGCTCAAAGTCTAGCATTGACCTTGTTAGTATGTCTTTTTAGTGACCCTGAATTGAGCTTCCAGATACCTGGATTAGTCTTACAATCAAGGTCTTTGATATTTTACTGAAGGCATTTTCATTGGCTTCGGTATAAATTTGGAGGAGTTTCAAAAACGTTAACTCGAGAACAATATTTAAGAAGACACATCCAATCATTTTGTATATGCTTGAAACGGTTGTCAGAATGATTAAACGTGGTCACTGTGTCATGTGTTAGTGGGTGAAGGCTCATGTGAATATCTCTCCAAATGAAGAGATTAACAATTTCTTGTCTGTCCATTTTTAGAGAAAATGTAATTGTGAATCAGTGGCAGTCTATGTGGGAAGAGTACAACATGAGTCGCTTTATCCAGTACGCCTTCATTCTTTTCAAGATTTTGACAACCCCCTGGCATAAGGGTTTGAGCGTCGGCAGAAAGTCTCATACCACAAAAACCCGTTTTAAGGTCTTGTGCGTATGGACATGAGATTTAAATCATTGAATTTTACAATGTAGCATACAAAAATATAATTAAACTATTTAAACAGAGAAATCATCAAAATTTCAATGTATAAGGAAGAAACAAAGTATATATGTATTAAATTTTCATGGCATGATAATTTTAATATTACTGCTTGTTTCAAGTAATGTTTAAGCTCTTAATACATTATTTATAATGAGTTTGGAGATCAGTAGGAAAATCAAGAGCTGAGTCTCCAAAGAAGCAAATCTGATTTCTTAGAGAATAACATAAGATATTTTGAGCCATATAGTCTTAACAGGAACCTGGAGATGATTTGTATGGTTTGCTGATGGTAAGGCCCATCTGACAAAAAAAGAAGAGTGTTCCACGGAGAAATAGCTCAACGAATATTTTTTCAAATTTCTTTTCTAGGATAGATTCTGAAATAAACGAGGATGTAGATGATTTTAACTAGTTTTTACAGATTATCAATATTAATTCGATGTTATTATTCTAACGAAGACAAGGAAAGTACATGACTGTGTTGATTGTGACTTTATTGAAGGGGGCTCCCCCAAACGGACGTATTACAATTTTCAGAATTTTTAAATGGTTATATATCCTAAAATTGCATTTATTCGCACGAAATAATTGCCGGTTGGAACGCTTGCTACACGCGAATTTACAAATAGTTGTCTAAGAAACAATGGGCATGTGCAGGTAATCAGTGTATTCACTTTTTCATACGAGTTCTTAAACTGCTCGCTCAAAAAAATACAACCAAATGAAAGCTCCATGAAAAAAATGGTAAACAAGATTAATGATAACGCTCATTCGATGTTCCTAATTCCATTTAAAAAAGACCATAGTTATTATTTTTTTCAAGAAATGAAACTAAGAGCATCAGGCAGTTTAAGTTCACTAATGACGGGATTTCTGAGTTAACTACCAATGTAACGCAGGTAAATCACGGGGAGAGGGAGAGTGTTGCGGTGGTCCTTGACTTGAGTAAAGCGTTTTCCACGGTTAATCATGAAGTTTTACTTTAAAAATTGAGAACTTATGGAGTGGGAGGAGTATCGTGGAAGCTTCTTGAGGATTATTTAACAAAACGCGAACAAGTGGTAAGAGTTGTGTCGTCGTTGAGTGATGTGGGTGAAACAGATTGCGAAGTCCTTCAAGGGACCGCTCTTAAACCGTTACTTTTAAGTTTATATATCAACGAGATGCTAAATCATCAGTTGATGACCTTACGTCATACGAGGATGACACGATCCTTTTCCAGAATTCCAAAGATGAAGATGAACAAAGACGCGAAATGGAAGTATACAAGTGTCTTGACTCTTAATAGTAAAAAATCCAAATTTATTTAATTTAAGATCAGATCCTCTGGTAGTTCTCACTTGCGAACTTGAAAATATACAGTGGCTCTTGTTCTATTGCAAATGGTAGTACTTGCAACATTACGTTACACCAAATGCGACAAAAAATATCTGCTTTTGATTATGGACCAACACTTAAGGTGGAAAGTGCATATTAATAAAACAGCACAGAGACTTAAAAGATGCATTTACTTATTTAAAAAACTGCAAGTATATTTTAAATAATCAGCAACTAAGAATAATATACTAGGCTGGGAATTGTAAATATACAAAAATGAATTATAAAAATTATGTTATCTAAACCCCTAAGGTATACGACTCTGCAGCTTTTCGCAGATGAAAAATTGAGTACAGTTATTTACAGATATGTATTTGAGAAGATCTTCATTGGGCAGAAGTGAGAAGAAATAATGGGCCAGTATGACGCAGTAAGTAAAGGGTCTCAACCAGACTTCAAAGAAGTGACGGAAATCACCTCCAACGCTTCAGTTAATTCAGTCTTGGCGAATTTATATCTGTTATTTTTTATAATTTTTGCATAGAGCACAGCGATTTATTGATCCAATTAATTACATTATTATTAATTATAAAATTAAAAGCAATAAAGTAAAACTAGTATCCACTGAAGAAAATGAATGGAAAACTGTGTGAAATGATAAATTAGATGTCAGTTTTGCTCACAATGATATAAATATTCTGCTATTAAACGAATATGAGTTTTTTGAAAAAAAGAAACATATAATACCGAAAGATATTGACAGCAATAAAATTAAGCTTCACATCTATTTGTTGATGGACAATAAGTGTTTTTGTTATATTGGTTAGAAAGTCATGGTCAAGTAGTCAAAGTCTGTTTCAGATGAGCACAGAATGGTCAATGAATCCATTTCTTGGCTGGCAGTAAAGTTAAGGTAATGAGTCTATGAGTCAGTAGTACGAAGTTAATTTAGTGGTTAATTCGTATTATAAGTAACGAATACTATTGTGGTTATCAGAGAGAATAATAGCCAAAAAAATTAATTTATTTAAAAAAATAATTGTGTATATATTTGATGAAATTGTTTTAATAATGATTCTAACTAACATTCAAAGGTCCAACACAGCCTTTACCCTTTACTTAGCTTTCGTGTGGGGACGTCACAGTCTCGAAAACATTTTTTGCATTATCACAATCCTTTCATAATACATTAGCGCTATAAAGTTATGTAAATACCATAACAATACAACCACTAAATAATAAACAGTGAAAACATGGCGTTATTACATGGATTGAATTAACTAATTAAACAAAACCTTACAAAAGACTCAAACCTGATTTCAATTAAAGGTTTTGATGTTTACATGCAAATATTTCATGTAATCGTATAATCCTATCCATGATGTACCTTGTTCATCAATATAATTAATTCTGTGAAACTTTTGATTAAGGTCACAGTGAATATAAGGTAATAATATTTAGTTAAGGTAAACACGATCAAATGTTGGTGTTAATTGTGGTGTGTACATACTCACACGATCTTTATTATCTTTTATTGTAAAATTCAACCACATATTCCTACATAACATTTTCCAAGGGTTTTATTGTTTCAATTAAACAGGAATGTTTCGATGAGAGCCATATATGAGACGGCATTGTGTGCAGGTATGCAGGAAAGCTGGAGGAGCCGGCAAAAGGACGAAAACAATTTGTCTTCAGGACCTACGGGAAGGTATTATCTAACGTAATGCGGAAATTCTATCACGCATGTAAATCCAATATTCACAGCTAGTAGGCTAGCATTATAGACTCAGATAGACATCTGATGCGGTATATGTGCGAATAATAAACCCACTGTAGTTACCTATACGTAGCACGTTAATTAATTAAACATTTATTGGATTAATATCACAAAAACGGAATATAATATAAGGAATATGCGCATTTCGCCATTACAGTTATCATATTTCCACGTAGATGGAGTATCTGGCGTTCAAGATAACGAGTCAATAGCTCGCTACAACAAAACAGCAGCACAGACATTTCAAATTATACATTCGTACATTATTATCAAATCTATTAAAGTATAGGTACAGAATATACAGGAAACAAAATATAACCAAAATATTTAAAATAAGATAAATATAATTTCCAGCAAGTTGAATTCCTCGAGAATCAGTCAATAAAGGAAATTTTTACGTATTACCTATATAAATAAGTTCGTTGGCGAACAAAACAAGCCAATTTTATTCGGGAGCTACAAATTTCACCGTGACTAAATCACACAAAGAGACGTCCTGCCAAAAATACTCCGCGCCAGATAAGCGGAAAAGATAAGAAAGCTATAAAACTAATATATTCGAGTTCCGCATCTTCCTCCTTGATAGGATTAGACTCCGGCGATATTAACTCCGCCTGGTGTAAACAATCCCCTTTATTACAAGATATTGATAAATACCCGAGGAACTTATAACCGCTAATAACTTAAGGTGGAATGAATGAAATAGGAGCTCTTTTTTTGTCTTCTTTGAATTCATTCCGGCGATATATCTCGTTATCTCCTGAATGGAAAGGATTTTATTGTGCTCGGATAGAATTTATGGAGAAATTTTTAAGGACATCTAATAATTGATAATTCCAAATGAATCGGATTTATTTTCAACGGAAAAAGATATGAATGGGATTTCAGAGGTGGAGAGATATTTATGTGTAAGGAAAGGATCCTAGAAAAATGACCAAAACAGGACGTTGGAGCTGCTAAATATTTGCATGAGAAGTAAGAAAATAAGTTCGCAGCGGAAGCAAGTATAAAATACACAATATCTGTTATTTAGGATATGGGTGGAAAATGCTAGAGAGAGTTCCAGTGAACCGAATCGATATATATGGAAAGAAGTTGAAAGATTACTTTAAACAATATTTTCTAGATGCAAAATCTTGCAGACTCGCACATTTCAAAAGTGCATAAGACCTTAAGGCGGATATTTCATATCAGAATCTCTGGAAGGTTAAATGACGTCAGTTTTTATTCTAAAGATAGGTAGGTCTGTTTGAAGCGTGTGCTACTAGTTTTGCTCGATTTTGTCGATATTTTAACTCGGCTGAAAAGTGCAGTTCAACTTCTCCATACCTGACTCTCCCATCTATATCGATCTCATCTCTAGTAGAATCGTCTCGAGTCTATGGGATCATTTATCTTTATTGTATTTCACTTGAAGCCCTAGACGGATATAAGTACTCCTATGCGCTAGTAAAAATCATATCCTTTCTCAGAATTTCCACGTAAACTCGATTATGTAGGAGGGCGAAGTTCAGGTTGTTATAATATAAAAAAACATCCCCTGGAATCAATGTTTCATGCTTGATCTCCGCTATGTGCCATATTTCATAAAACTAGGGTACGAAAGCAGCGCGCAGTGGGGCAGATTGCCCTAAAATAAATCAAATAATGATTGCTTCTATAAAATAAAAATTTATGCAGGGTAACTTTTAATAATATGCCTGCCCTTACTATTTGCGGAACAGCTGATGATAGTTTTAAGCGTTTCTGCTCTGCGATTGTAGTTAATCTACTCTACTTATTTTCACACATATAGCTTCATTTTTTACAGTGTGAATGAAATTATATTTAAAGCGGATGTTAACCGAACGTCGAGTTTCCTATAATGTAACGTTAATTACGTTTTCAGCGGCAGCCTCGAAAATTTGTTCCGTGTCACTTTTCTGTAAAAATTGAATTAAAACATGCATTAAAAAAACCGAACGCAGCAGGGCTGCGTTTATCAAACACAGAATGGCGAAGTGATTAATGAAGTTCGTGCACCGTCGAGCTAAAACAAATTCACACCAATTAATAAAAATATTTACCACAGCCTCGGTATTAAATATTAGACCACTTTAGCCTTTTGCGCCGTTTTAATGGCGTCGCTTTATGCCACGTGGCCTTTTGATGTATTAAAATTGAAATTTTATTGATATTAGAGCCGCACGAAATGCTGCCTATTACTGGTGTTAAAACTATATGTCTCGCTCCAAGCAATAACTGTTTTATTAGACTACGCTGAAATTATCGATATCGATTTATGAGTCTCCTTATAATTTTCAGAGTGACAAATAATTAATGTTACCTGGTAATTGTAATGGTGATTCTTTTTTAATGAGGTGTTTACCTGGAAAATAAATAAAAAATTAATAATTGCTTTGCAAAAATACATGTATTGCATAATAAAATATCCAAACAATATGTTTTAAAATTAAATTCTGCAAAAGGGGTTGGCGTTTATTTATATAAAAGGAGTTTTTAAAAGTTTCCTGCGGTGGCGCCCTCTGTCGCATAATTTATTCCGGTGTTATTCTAATTCCGCGAAACATCCGCGATTTAAATAACAAATTTAATTTTGCGGCGGAGGGCCCAGGGAGCGGGCGTCGCGGCGGGTCCAGGACCACGCCGCGCCGTTCAAACGCTAACAATACATGAGATTTCAAGTCGCCCCAGGCGTAACGGAATGACTCTGCAATAAATATCAGTTACTGACAGAGGGAACCACTGCAGCACACATACACGCTGCGAGGAAACTTTCCAACTTCTAGGTGGAAATTTTACGGCGACTTTTCACGATCAATGGCCCGTTCGGTCATATACATTTATTTTTCCCGTGCTCTGTTGCAATTTTGTTGTAATGAATACTTTAAACTATGTTGTAAAAATATATCTCGGAAAAGGAGACTTAATAATGGAAATAGAATGGCTTTTTCTTTTTATGAAAAGATTATGCAGTCTGTTTGACAATAACTGTACTTAATTCACACCCTTCTCATAATTTTAATCATTTAATGAAGTCAAAACTATTTTCGTGTGCCTAGGAAACCTACACTGTCAACAAAGATAGATTTCATAATTGCGCTTGCATCGCTACTAAATGGATTTCTAGTTAGACCTCGAAATGTAAAAAATCATAATTTTAACTTGGATATTGTGATTATACCTAGAAAGATTTCAAATATGCCTCCTGTTGAACTTCCCAGGAAAGTTTATGAATAGTTTAAGAAGTTGGATTTAGTTGATCCTCGATAAGCTTTCTTCAGGTTTTCCTCATCCTACGTATACTGTTTTCAGTTGGATTATATGGTTGGATTATTAAACATAATCCCATGGAATATTTAAAAATTCTAGAGAGCTCGTTTTCAGTGAGCAAATGCTTATACACACGACCTCGTGCATTTTCTCTGACTTTAGTCCTGGGAACTTCTAGCAATTGACCATGATGAGCTGATAGGTCTATAGGGAGAACAGTGCCAACTGGAGCGTCCACCTAATTGATAAAAATGTTATCAATAAGAATATTTGACATGCCACGACTCTTGTAGCTTCAAAATTTGTCTGTCACTTTATATGCTTTCGTTTCCTTTGATATTTTTTTGAACAGGTTACAGTTTGGAAACTTAGAATTCAGAAACTCAACCACCTGCTCAACTGCACTGTCCTTTACAGCTCAACCAACAAAGAGGCATTTGCGCTACGAAGTACTTGTTAGACCGTTTATTTTAATTCTTTCCGACAATATATTGTGCTTAACCCTTCTTTCTCTTGTAATTTAGTTGCTTCCAATTTCCACCCTGGATATAAGGAAAAATTGTCGCGAATCATCGATTCCAGAATACCAGAATTTTATGTTGCCGGAATAAATAAACTTATTTCTCGTTGGCAAAAGTGTATCGCCATTATTTTCTTACCAACCTAATACATAAGAAAGTATAGAACCTCCAGTATTTAAAATTGTATTGAGCTACAGATTTTTATTTTTCTACTATTATTTGGGCATTACCTGTAAAAATTAAATAAGTAGTTATATTATGTATAATAGTTCATAGTTCATAGTTTATTTCCTATTACTACTCAATTTTGAACGTAAAGTTATAATGTCTTCTATGTACTAGTACTCTCAAAAACAACATTAAATTTGCAGAATCTAAAAAAATATGTTGTCTCTTTGACAGTAACTACAACTTCAATAATAAATTGTAAATGGTGACAAACAAAATTTAATACACTACCAAAATATGATTTTGTAGGTATAAAAGTCAGAAGTTAAATTATGTCCTCGGCATTAACATCTTACATTTATGCATAAGAAATCATGTCTTGGTAGAGTATTTTGACTTTTTTGTCGTGCAATTTACTTAAAAATTTCAAGGATTAAAGTATAGTGCATTTATTTATTCACGTTGGTAAGAAATAAAGCATACATCTATTTATATGAAAAATAATCTACTTACTCCTTTAATTAACTCAACATCTTTCTTTCAAAGATGTTAATTACTCGTGAACAGCTTAAAAGAATATGTCCCGTCTACCACCCTATCACTAATGCATAGGTTGAGGAATAGGTGGAAGCCTAAAAGAATAAGTAAAAATGGCGACCGTTGAAATCACGGTACAAATATGTACAAATAGTAAGTACCTACTTATTGGCATTTTATGTAGTTCTCTTCAGAAATTGTGTTTTTGAAAACGTGTTGGTATTTTGTGATTTGTTTGTGATAATATTTATTAACTGTATTAACAGCAATAGATGCTGAATGAATCTAATATTAAATTTATATCAATAATTTCGACGGTCTCGATTTAGTCGAATTGTGTGAGTGGATTAAACAAGAAATAAAAAGATATTCAATATATGCGCCAGTCCATTTCGTTTTTAAGTCTAACCTGGAGAGTTAAATTTGTATAAATTTAATAAGTAAATGGCCAACCTAGAGAGCTCTTTAAAAATATCACAATAAATTATCGATAATAATAATAATAATAAAATTTTACAAATAATATCAATAATGTTCTTTAATTTATAATTGCAAACATTATGTTAAGCAGAACAACAACATAGTT
>JAUIMW010002247.1:0-11001 GCA_033557785.1 Enochrus cinctus | reverse complement strand
TTTTATGATACCTTGTACGCATTTTTATTTGTAAACTAAACGAGCGTGTACCAAATTCTTAAAAAACACCCTCACGGTGTAATATGCGTGAACACTAAGTACCATAAAAGTGCCTCTACCGTTTAAGTTTTATTGCCGATCTATCGCCTGAGCAATGGCATTGTTCACTGACAATTGTTATGTCGCTCGGCTTTGGTGTAAACGCGGGGTATCGATCATTGTTTTGTTAATACTCCGTTGAATATGAGAAATTTAGTAAACCTAAAACCGTTCATTATAGAAACAATCAGTAGTGACCACTATTCAATCATGCTTCAAATAAATTTCAATTCAAATAATATTCAAAATGAAAACCAAATGCACAATATAACAAAAACATTAGACGAAACACTTTGAAAGCACAAGCTGGGAACAAATTGGACAAATACAAAATGCTGACACCGCAACAAATTTATTTATAGACATAAAAAATGCAATAGAAAACTCGTTGATTACAACGCGCAAAAAGAAAAGAGATACTAGGCTAAAAAAATTAGATGACATCGGGGCTATTAAATACAATTAGGTACAGAGATAGGTTTATAAGAAATTTAAAAAAAACACAGTACCCCGGTGTTGGTGGGACAATTTAAAAACTGTAGAAATTACTTAAACTCATAATATAAAAAATAAGGACACAGAAATTAAAGAAATTTTAAATAAAAACAACCAAATTATTACTAATAAAAAAGAAATAGCTAACATTTTTAATGAATATTGCAACACAATAGGTATCTATCTAGCAAAAAGAAAATTGAAAATACCAATACCCACCATAATAAAATAAATATGAATCAAAAAACATTTTTTATAACACCTCTTAATAAAAACGAAATCTTTAAATAAATAGTTGAGTTAAAATCTCTCTTTTTATAAAAAAACATCACATTTACTTTGTCAAACCTATAACACAATTAGAATATTAGAAACCGGAAAAGTACCCAACCATTTCAAATCTGAAACAATTACTCCAATTTATAAATCAAACGACAAAAATCAGTTTGGTAATTACAGGCCAATTTCTATAGTTAGCAATTTTTCGAAGATCTTTGAAAAGTGCCTAAAAGCAAGACTTGTGGGTTTTCTTGAAAGTAACAACATATTATCAACTTCGTAATTTGTTAATTGTTTTAATAATAATAAAAAGTGCTTGGCGGTTTTCTTAGATTTGCAAAAAGCGTTCGATACAGTTCCCCATGAGAAGCTTTTACAAAAATTGGAGAGGGTGGGGCCAGGGGGTGTAGCTGTGGCAATCGTGAAAGACTTTCTTGTTGGAAGAACGCAAAATACGAAAATCAATGATGAACTCAGTTTTAATTTAACAGCATCAGATTGGGCCCAAACGACTTGTTTAATATTGATAGTGATACCCAATTGGCCGCATACGCTGATGATACTCTTGTTTTCATCAAAGTTCCATGTTCCATGTTTATATGATGTCATAAAATCGATGACACACATTAAATATTTAGAGGTGTTTTAGTTAACAGAAATAAAGCCATGGTATACAATGCCATAATACTTACTATAATTAACTACGGAATATTGGCGTGGGGTAGTGCACATGACAAAACCTTTAAAAACTTAGCTGTAGTGCAAAAATACCTGTTAAAATGTCTAAATCACATTGTATATATACTTTAATAAAAAAAACTATCGTACTATGGCAACAGAGGAATTTCCAGTAAATTAATTGAGCCCTATCTCAGAAATAGAAGGCAGAGTGTACCCTAGAATGATAAGATGTCAGAAGATAAAGAACTATGTTGCGGGGCGCCACAGGGGTCTATACTTGGTCCTTTGCTGTTTCTCGTCTATATCAACGACCTCATCAGCAATGTCATAGCATCAGACGCTATAATCTACGCAGACGATGTCTCCTTGATCAACATTGATAGGGCTCAGGAGCGGCTGCGGAAGAGTAATGAGAAAGCTGCGGGACAGACTGCAGAATGGTTTGGTCAAAATCACCTTAAAATGAAAACTACAAGACCAAAACTGAACAACAGAGTGCAATCTACTGGGGAGCAAGGGTATACAACGCCACCACCATAACCAAGATCTTTTTTGATGGGTTTTCACCTTTGGGAAGTGCCTGGGTGGCTCATCGGTGTCCAACCACTGTCCCGGACGTCTCCTAACTTTTCGTCACACGTGACGATCCGATCCAAAAAGAAAACGAATTTTGACCTTTCCAATACGTTTAAAAGCATCAAAAACCGCATGGGAGCTGACGCCTAGCTCTTCCCCTATCCCACGCACCGTTTGTGATGGGTCCTCAAATTCTCGCCCTGGTAGATAAATATTTATTGAGATATGTGCATACGAAAACACGACATTAAAACGATCAAAACTTTTGAAACAACCTAATACTACTAAATTGAAAACGCGTTGAGAAAGCTACCTCTTCTGAAAAACCTGTCTTAATCATCTTCTGAGACACGAACACGCTTTGTCTCCTTCTCTACATCCTGCATTATAGTAGAAGTGACAATCCACGTTCCTACTGATATTGTCCCGTTTCTTGTGATGACAACAAACGGCGACGTTGATTTTCGAGCCCTTGAAAATTTCTTCTATGATATTTCTTACGACTCTTCAATCCAGTTCATCAAGTTCGCAGGCAATCTTCGGTTAAATCAGACCGTGCTCTTCGACATTCCTCTTCAATTCATGAAGAGCTTCCCTAAGACTTTCAGAGGTGGTTTTGTGGAAATATCCTGAACTTGTCCAAACCTCTTCCTACAGTTGGAAGCTACCCCCTTGTTCATCTTCAAATCTGCCCACACACAGTGAACCAAAGCAAAATAAATCGCCTATTGTCGTTCATACTTGTTTTAAATTGTGGCTGCCTTTGCTCGCAGCTTCGCTGTTCACTGACTCGAGCAAGCTCTCGCTGATTGAATTCGCTTAGAGCTTCGCCTGTTGTCGTTCATACTTTTCTAAAATTGTGGCTGCCTTTGCTCGCAGCTTCACTGCTCGCTGACTCGAACAAGCTCTCGCTGTTTGTATTCGCTTAGAGCTTCGCCTGTTGTCGTTTATACTTTTATAAAATTGAGACTGCCTATTCTCGCAGCTTCGCTGCTCGCTTATTCGAGCATGCTCTCCCTATTTGTATCCGCTTAGAGCTTCGCCTGTTATCGTTCATACTTTTCTAAAATTGTGGCTGCCTATACTCGCAGCTTCGTTGCTCGCTGACTCGAGCAAGCTCTCGCTATTTATATCCGCTTAGAGATTCGCCTGTTGCCGTTCATACTTTTTTTAAATTGTGGCTGCATATGCTCGCAGCTATAGAAGGCTAAAATCTCAATCACTCTGAAGTGGATATAGTGGAAATAAAAGTGTATGTTTATTTCATAAGTGATGGTGACAGTAAAATAGCTGCTTCTTGGAAATTAGTTAGAATGGACTCGGGAAGAGAAGTACAGCAGATAGACAAAGAAAGCAAACTAATTATGGCTGCCAAATTAGTGACAATATAAACCAGCCAATGATCAGAAACCTCGTGAAGATCTAGAACTCCTTTATCAATAACCAGATCACTATCTGAGACGAGAACATGATCGATAAGAGTAGCAGAATTTCCAGATGTACGTGTAGATTATTCTGCTATAGAATATTATGCAGATATTATATGGACAACAAAGATTGATTATACTATCATCTTACTGTCAAAATTGGTAGTTTATGGTGTTGGGGGAACACCAATGAAGTTGTTAGAGAACTATCTAACCAATCATCAACAGATAGTGGTTACCATGGCTGATGAACAGGTCTTATCATCTGATTGGACGACTTTAAAACGAGGAGTGCCTCAAGGCTCCATTCTGGGACCACATCTGTGTGTCCTGTATGTTAACCTGGCTGCAACTGTTTCAGCTTCTATGATGATGTGACATTTTTTATTCTTATAATTGTATAACTTGTTCTAAGCTCCTTTTTTGGAGTCTACTGAATCAATAAAATACAGCTACTACTACTCTTGGTACTACTTGAAGTACTACTAAATAGAAACGGTAATTCCTCCTTTTGTTCCAGGTTTTCCATTCCCTGGAGTGAGAGCAGGTTATCCGACGCTTCTCCCCAGCCAGTACGGGTAAGTAAAGAAATGATGGAAATCGCACGCGATATTTTACCTTATAACCAATAATCACCAACTCTGTCGTAATGCATATTTCGTTATGTTTCTAGCTACTTAAAGTCATGAAGACAGTTGGTGATACGTAAATCCATATGATATGCCGAATTAGAAATTGGCTGAGAGTACCCCGAATCCATCGTTCTTTAAGACCTCACGATCATACAAAATGTAATGAGATAGTTACTTCGTTGAGTGTGTGTGGTTTTATTTGAATTAGTTATTGAGTTCCACTTATATTAAAATCTTTGCACGGAGGAGTGGGTCGAGCTCTTTCGGGCCAGCCCAGTCTTATGTTTGCAGTGAGGTTTTCAATTTTTTTCTTTTTGGGCTGATTATTTTTGATGTTAGTTCCTTTTCTGTAACTCACCACTGCAATGTAACATTAACGCGACACTAACATGATGTCGATGTGCTTTGGCTGTCATTAAGCATGACGCCCAAAGTGATGAGTAGAATCAAATCCATAAGGAAAACTTTTTTAACGTGATTAACTCTTGCATGCGTTGTAAGACTAATTTAAATACCTTTATATATCGGAATGACGAAGCCCAATTTTAGAGGTCTAAGTCAAAATTTCTAGCACCCAAAAATTCCAAAAACAGCCAATTTGGGAAGGTACAAGGGAAAAATTATTTCTCTGCGTTCGTCCAAAACCTAAATTGTTATTGACCCCTCGTCCCCTAAATGTTATTTATGTTATTTTTATTTTCGATTTTTAAACAATTCTTTTTAATCGTTTCTACTCATCATCGAAGGGCTGAAAGGGTGTTACATCGCAGCCGGTGGTGGCGGTGTAGTTAGACGTTACCACTTTTATGACACTACGAATTAAAAAAAAAATCAAAATATGTATTATATATTAAGATATATCCAAGATTACTATAATTTCTTAAAAAGAAAATCGTGCAAATTATTTTTTTATAATTAAAATTTTTTTAGCCATTTTAAAAACGTTTTAACAATTTAAATTAAAAAATTTAACCAAAGAAACGATTTTCTTTTTTCTGAAGTAACCTTGGAACTTTCAAAACTATTCGGCTTTGTCTTAATAAATTAATGTTTTTGGTGGGGTGCTAACTTATCAAATGCATAAATACATTGGGCTTCCGTGGCTTTAAATGTTGTGGCTTAATATATTTATATATATAAAAAAATAACAAAGTATCGGTCGAGTCCACGATTGACGCACCAAATTTACCAAATTTTTATGTATAAAAAATAGAAAAATGTACAAAAATCCAGTCCCATCGGCTTTATGGGTTCCACGTTGAGAAAGTCACATATGTTAGATGTCAAAAATACAAAAAAAACAAATAGAATTATAAAAACTTATCGCAAATAGGCACCAATTTTCTTCAAATTAACTCATAATACTCAGAATGGCATGAGTTTTCATCATAATCTGACTTAAGCCTTCATGGTAACTCCACAATCCAGTGGTCCAGGGCTGCCCGCGTGACTATCTCAGTAATATTCATGAAGCGACAGCCAATTGTTTGATATCATTTGAATGTAAATATCTTATTTAATATTGAGGCTAAATGATTCCTTTGGTACAAGCCATACTCAAAATTCGAGTAATATGAACCTCGAGATGATACCTTAAACCGGTTGCTAATTAAAATTAATTTTGCCTTCTTGCTATTTAAATTAGTTTCACTTTGTAGTCAACCTATATATTATGCATCCCAACTCGTTTTTTAATTGAATCTACTGTATAATTAGGTATAACTTACGTTGTTATCCAAACTCAAAAAAAACTCGCTGACTCGAGCAAGCCCTCACAACTCATATTATTAGTATTTACTTCGCTTAGAATAAAATCTCCTAAAATATAGCTGCGTATGCTACTTCGAACAAATTCTAACAACTCAAAAATTATTCTTATTAATATCTACTTACAAATCAAATTATCGAGAACTGCCTCGTTTGGTTTAAAAATCACTTAAAATATGTATGCAATTTTTAATGCAAGCCCTCGCAGTCCAAAATATTAATACCTGCTTCGCTTGATATCTAATATCTTTAAATATAATATTATTTTAGTATAAAATCTCTTAAAATATAGGTTCGTATGCTTGTATTATTAATATCTGCTTCGCTTTTAATAAAATCTCTTAAATATAGCTGCGTATACTCGCAGCTTCACTGCTCGCTGACTCGGGCAAGCCCTCACAACCCAAAGTATTAATATCTGCTTCACTTGGTATAAAATTTCTTAAAACATAGCTTCGTATGCTCGTAGCTTTGCTGCTTGCTGACCAAAGTATTAATATTTGTTTTGCCTGGTAAAAACTTTCTTAAAATATAGCTGCGTATGTTCCCAGCTTCGCTTCGCTGCTCGCTGACTCGGGCAAGCCCTCGCAACTTAAAGTATTAAAATCTGCTTCGCTTGGTGTAAAATCTTTTATACTATTGCTTCGTGTGACCAAACTATTAATATTTGCTTCTCCTGGTATAAATTTCTTAAAATATAGCAGTGTATGCTCGCAGCTTCGCTGCTCGCTGACTCGAGCAAGCCCTCGCAATACAAAGTATTAAAATTTGCTTCGCTTGATATAAAATCTTTTAAAATATAATTGGGTAAGCGCAAAGCTTTCTTAATCTCAGGCTCTCACAACTCTTATTATTAATATCTACTTCCCTTAGTATAAAATCTCCTTCTTCGGAATAACATCTCTTAAAATATAGCTGCGCATGCTTACGAGATATTATACCTGGCTATGTAGCTATTTTTTAAGACAAGTTATACCAAGCGAAGCAGGTAACAACAAACCAAATTGCGAGGGCTTGCCCGAATCACTCGTAACTAATTTTTTAAACGATTTAAGATATTTATTTATATTAAATGAAGCATGTATCAGAGTCGCTTCGTTTGACATAAAATGACTTAAAATATAACTGCGAACGCTCTCAGCTCGCCGACTCGGGCAGGCCCTCACAAATTGATAACTGCTTCGTTTGGTATAGAATCTCTTAAGATTGAGCCACTTTTTTATTCGCAGTGAAGCAAGTATCGATATTTTGACACGTAAATGTAGTGGATTATAAACCGATAAGATAACAAACGAAAATCAATTAGTTGGATAGCCTTTGTAATTTAAATTAGTTAATAGCTTCGCTTGGTATAAAATGTTTAATATAGTTTCGTATGCTTGAATTTTCACTACTGTTTAACTTCAGCAACCCCTCGAATATTAAATTATTTATGCCGCGAGTATTTTCAACAATATTTTAAAAGACTTATTTATCGTATTTTAAGCGGAATATTACTTGAGTAGTGAGGATCTACGAACAAGCATAAGCAGTTACGTTTTAGTACTTTCTGTTTCAAGTGAAGCAAGTATAAATAAATCGAATTGCAATTCAAAAAATGTTGGGGTTTTTAGCTCACACAAACGTCTTAATTTATTTTCTTAGTATAAATAGGGGTTTCAAAATATAACTGCGTATGCTTGCAAGCCCACCCAAATCCAAAGTATGATAGCTGCTTCGCTTGGTATAGTGTCTCTTAAGATTGAGTTAGCGTGCAGTGAAACTACGAGCAGCAATATTTAAGGACAACTATTTATACTAAGTGAAGCAAGTATCAATATATTGAATTACTGTGCGAGTTTTAACTCGCTATGTTTATGGCTATCATTGAGCCTATATTTATAGACTATGTCTATGGCTTTGCCTATGTATGCAGCTGTGTCTATAGTTATGGCTATTGCTTTGACTATGGCTATGACTCTTTATTGATTAAGTTGTGAAACTAAGAGCATACGCTGCTACATTTTAAGGCAGTTGTTTATAGCAAGTGAAGCACATGTCAATAAATGGAACTGCAAAGATTTAGTATAAATACGTGTTTAAAGTATACTTGCGTGTCTTTGCACCTTCACTGATTGCTGACTCGCGTACACGCAGCTATATCATGAGTACTTTACATGTACAATTGGTACAAGTCTAACACATTTATTAATTATTTAGCAAGTTTTTACCAAGTATACCAGTATCAAGTGAGCGTTTTTTTTTTGTGAAAATGGAACACTAATTTTGAATGGGAAAGTAAAAAATTTTTATTCAAAGTATTGACCATTGTTCTTTCCTAAATTCAACATCTATTGACAATTAAGTTAATTTTTTATGAGATGCAGTGGTTAGAGTGTCTTTTTGGCACTGGTATTGATTTTTATTTGGTTATTGTTGTTAATTACGAAATTATTTCTACATGTAACAGTTATAACAATTTGAAATTCACTTGCGAAACACAACATAATAATTCTCCAATTTTAGACACTTCAGTAGTTAACAAAAATAACCAAATAAAAATCAATTGGTGTCAAAAAGACACTAGCGAAAAATTTGGCTTTCAATTATTACAATTTAATAAAACATATAAAGTAGGTACACTGTCATATATAAAAACATGAACTGTTTAAACTAGTTGTTCCTTACTTACATTTTTTTAACATTTTATATTTATTATACATCCCCTTTCTCTGATATATTAGATTTTCGACTTTTTTTATAAATTTTTAGATAATTTACGTAATTTCATCACGAAGGATGTAAAACCGAGAGATGCTATTTATGTGTTGAAAATAGAAAGAACAAACAAATAAACTTTACTTTGTCCAGTCAAAAGATATTCGTTAACTTCGTCCGTAAGCTAACTACTGTCACGTTTGAATTTAGTGTACCAGCGATATATTGTGGCTTTGGATAGTTCTTCATTTTCCATGGCTTCTACCAAAAAGTTTCATTCAATAATAAATATTTATGAGGAATGACATCAAATAAAGAGCTGCACTAGGTTGTGGATAGATTTGGAGTGAAATTAAATTATAGTACCATGGTACCAAAATCAGAAAAGGTGCGTCAAAAACCCAAAAGAATATATTTTTAGATGAGACAATAATGGCATTCCAAACAAAAGAAAAACAAAATCTGGTTTTCACCCAAAAGTTTTTCGTGGATTTCTCAATATTTATAGGTTGTTTCCACAATGTTATCGTGACCACTCTGTATGCATTAGAACGGCAAATGCATTTTGGCATGGCTCCAAACGAATTACATATTTTAGCTCACATTTGATATACGTATATCTCCTTGTTTATAGTTTCGGATTTCCATCGCATTATACTTAACACGCCAGCGTTTCCAATGAGTTATATTTACTAAATTTAGTTTATTATTCTGCAATACTCCGGCTGGATAATGAGCTTTGTCTTGGATTTCCGCGGGCAGCCGAAGGAAAAAAGAGGCCAAAACCGAGTACTCGCAGTGTCATATGGTGGTAATGACTAAAATAGTGAGTGTGCTGAGTGTATGACCAGCGCGACGCGCGTTACGACGCGACCCTCACTCTGTAGATTAGTCAAAGTAGAGTATATGTTACATATTTTGTAGATTAAAAAGTAGAGTAATTAATTAAACTTTGTAGATCTTAGTTGGAAAAAAACGCAATTGCGTAACGAAGAGCGATGCTAATGCGCTCAGCTGGGGGGCTCCCCCCTAACCGGAGGGTTTCGGTTTGACAATCGCGAACCGCTAAACGCGAAAGATTTCGAACATGTGGTAAACATATTGGCTTGGCGCGAGCTACATGGAAACATGTGCTTTTGAGCTGGTCTACAATTTGACGCTTTAATATAAAACTAAACAACTTTTTTCCAAATCGAATTTAAATTTGGTAAAGCATTTAAGTTTCCTCCTAAAGCCAGTCTCACACATAGCTTCTTAGCTATTGCGCTGGTTATTATCGATGAAATTTTTATTGTATCCAAGAAAAATTACATCGAGTTTCGTCGTAATTCCATATTACTCGTATGTAAAAGGTTCTTCAAAATAAACGATCGATCGAATCGAAACACTCGTATGTACGTGTACTTTGACATACACGTGGCGCAAACGTTAAACTTTTGCGGTAAAGTGATAATCTAGGTCGCAATAATTATATTCCCACAAAATGGTCACGATTATTGGGAATTATATTTGTTTGTGGCGCTACAGACCGAATCAATTTATTTGGATTTCATATGTCCATTCCTACAAATGATAAATTTATTATGTCCTGTACACACGTACGCCGGCCACCCATCCATTATTCTAATGTTTCTGGCCCATTAAAGAAAAAAAAACACTAATCGGCGAAATAATAAATGCTTTCTAATTTTACTTAACTTTTGTTTTTACCTCATCAGGCGTTATTATAAATACATTTCACTTAGTGAAACTGCGGTGGAGGCCGGCCGAATCCGGCGCGAGTGAGAAGGGTCGAGGTGGAAAATAGTGCAAAACGAAAAATCCATCCGCAATCTAAGACCGAGCGCGGATAGGCTTACCCGGAATCCGGAGCCCGGAGTTGGAAACACGCGCGCAATCGTCATTAGCCAGAAAGTAAGTCCGGATTTGTGCGAGACTCCGGCCAGATTATCCAATGGCGATGTGTTATCCGCTCCTGTTCCCGCCTTCACGGCTAAAACCTCCACTCATTTTCAGTTTTCTATTTGGTTTAATGTGCCAGCCATCGATCGGAAGTCGCTATTTTCACATCGAGTTACTCTTAAATTTTTAATGCTCCCAATCAAATCGGTATTTAAACAGGTTGCCAACGATTTAATTCGGTACTATGCCTTCGCTGTTTGCATACACTTAAACTTACTCCACTTTTCCCTTGACACTTTTTTTTATTTGCGTTGCTATATTTTTTATGCGCCTTATACCCAGTTAGGTTCTAAATCAACTTTATTTTCAAAAATCGACAATCTCTGGCAGTTTCGCTAGTGCTCTCCCTTCTAACATTATCACTGACTCGAACAAGCCCTCGCAAT
>JAUIMW010002246.1:0-11001 GCA_033557785.1 Enochrus cinctus | reverse complement strand
ATATATATATATATATATATATATACATATATATATATATATATATATATATATATATATATATATATATACATATATCGCAGACGATCGTTTCGGGACTTAATCCACTCATCAACTATTTACCTAATTTGTTATTATATACTTACGTTGTATTGCATGTAATGTACGAGAGTTTTAATTAATTTATTTAGATGTTTATACACAATTTTTCACTCAATGTGTTTTTTTTTTATTTTTTGACCGTGTATTATAATATTTTGAAAATTAGTTTCATGGACTAATTGAACATTAAACTAATTATGTAGAGGGTTTGGTAGTTTGTAAACACGTAAGAAACCTTAAAAAAATCTTTCACAGTCACTTTATTTCAAAAACAACACAAACCACAATTTAAAATAATTAATCTGTCAGCTGTTTTTGATAGTCATATTGTAGGTTAGTAAGTGACAGGTAAAACCAGGGAAATCAAACATGCCCACTGAGTCCGGGAAGTGAAGTGTACTGGATGTCTTTCAGGTGTCCGGTCTATTGAAATGTAAAAATTTTTTGTTCTTAAAAACAAACTTACCGAGTAAAAAGGTGTAATGTGAAATGCGGACCATATCTGTTTTTTTTTGTTCACGGTTTTGTCGAAACTATTGTAAATATGTATTGACTCTAGAAATCTTCTGTTCTCGCCATTTTTCTGGTAACCTAGTACCTTCAAGTTGTCAAAGTCAAAGTGTGGCTGTTCTGGGCTGCATGTGCGGCAAGTCTACACTCGTCCGGATTTTTCTTAGTGTCACTCTGGTGTTCGTTCACACGTTTTATTATTTTTTGTTGTGTTTCTCCAATATAAGTTTTATCACATGAGAGACAATTGATTTTATAGATCAGACCGCTTCTCTCAGTTATTGGAGTCTTATCCTTTAGGTAGGTGTAACATGAACTAACAGTTGACACACTGTAATTGGCTATTTTAACTTCAGTGGGTTTGAGAACATGTAGAATCTCTCTATTGATGGCTGATAAATAAGGGAACCTACGATAAAGTACCAAGGGCTTGGCGTCATTACTATTCGTTTTGAGGTAGGGGGAGTTAGGTGCATTGTGACAGGGAAGCGAAAAAAGAAAGAAGTTGATCATGTTCCGGGGATAGTTGTTCTTAAGAAGTATTTCTCTTAAGATGAATAGGTTTTTTTGCAGGAGGGACGGATGACAGATTTTTGATACCCTGTCTTTCATGGCTTTGACAAAATTCAACTTCTGATGAATAGGGTGGTAGGATTTGAAATAGACATAACGTCCAGACGAAGACTCTTTGCAATACCAGTCGAGGTGGATCTCATTATCGATGGTTCTTATTACTCTAGTGTCAAGGAAGGGCACTGGTATGTTATCTTTAGTTTCACAAGTAAACTTAAGGTGTGCGTCAAAGGAGTTGAACAATTCTAGAGTAGTGTTGATGTGGTCTTCGGGAACTGCGCATATGACATCATCCACATATTGGAACAAAAACGGGAAAGTGAATTGCGCTTTATCAATCACAAAATGCAAAACCGAGTCCATGACAATTTCAGCAAGAATAGGGGATATTGTGGAGCCCATTGGAGTTCCCAATAATTGACGATAATATTTATTATTAAAGGAGAAATAGTTCGAATCGAAAATGAACTTAAGGGATTCAATAAATTGAAAACGGGGGAGGGGGGAGTGCGGCTCTATAGTTGGCCAATGTCTGTTGATAAGTTTGAGGACTAGCTCACAGGAGATTTTAGTAAACAGTGATGTAGCATCAAATGACACCACAACGAAACCCTGGGGAATTGTAAAATCATTGATTTGTTTTTCTCTCCAGAAGGATATTATCTTCTTCCGTAAAGTGATCTGCTGGTATATTGTAATGAATCTCTTCAATGGACGAAAACAGATGCTTAAACGAATTTTGAATTACTGACTGTGAGAAATCATTCCAAACTTGAACAGATAAAAAAGCCACATCTTTCAAATTTTTTCAGGCCTTAAGTCATTCCATCATCATCATTGGTGTCAGAAGGTGTTTTCGATAGCTTCGTTTAAGCGACTTGATCACATTTTGATCCAATGGCCGTAACAAGGGTGTGTTGTTTGGAGGAAAATAAATTACAATTGGAAATTCAAAATTAGTTTTAATTTATCAGTACAGTTAAAAAAGTAAGTATTTATTTAATTTTATTATTATATGTATATATTAAATTAATTTAATAGTTTTATAGCCTGAATCTAAATGCACATTTTGTTTCAGGATATTTCTATAATATTAATCCATTTTAGGAGCTCTGACAAGTCTTGATTTTTTTTCTAAATCGTTGTTTTCCTGGTCCTTTCTTTGTTTAATATTACAAAATTGTCGCTTCGCTAATCCCAAGGGCAGCATAAACACGCTGAAACATAACCTATGCGACACAAACAATCACAAACTGACATGTAAAATTGACAAGTTTTTTTAACTTGATTGGCGCAGTAGTAGAAGCAAGTTACACAGTAAGTTCAATGTTCTTCTCTCTCTCGCACGCGTAATTGAAAAATGAAGAGTATGTTGACGGTTGTACCAAGACAATCACATTTGTGCGCATCGCTCTTGCATATAGGCTTGTCTGAGATTGTTTTTCCTGTTTCCGCCCCAACTCTATTCTTTCGTTAAACGGATTTACTAAATGATGAGATTAGCGAGTAGAGTCAATCCTTTATGGTCATACGGAACATAAACTTGAGAATCTAATAGAATGTTTTAATAAACTTAAACTAGGCAATATCATTAATTATAATTTTGTTTGTTTGAAAATTGTTTTTGTAAAAGCTCTTTTTCTAATATGGCTTTTACAACTTTAATTTTTGCTTGAAGAAGTTCGAATTCCTTTTTCTGTAAAGAAAATCACTCTCCCGCATTTTTTTGAAATTATATTCTTCTCTTTTTCGTTTCTTTGGTCTATAAATTTCCTTGTATTCTGTAGCATTGATGTTATATCTTCCTTTTCCTCGTTTTTTTCCATTTAAAACTTAGTTTTTTTTTATTTTAATACTTGGGAATCAATTTCCCTTCCTTCGTCTTTCTGGTTGTCCGTTTCCTCAGGCTCTAGCAAAATAACTTCAGATAGGGTAATTAATTGAATAGCTTTATCTGCGGTTACTACGTTTTCTGGACCTGGTATTGCTTTATGTATAGATACATAAAAATTATTAGTTGCAAATAATATGAGATTTTATTAAACTTACCACTTTTGGATCCACTATCTATCCGAACCAAAACATTATGTTAAGCCTCTTATGCTTAAACTTAAGCATTATTTTTTATTTTATATTATGTTTTACTTATTCGTATTTCGTTGGACCTGATAGATACCGACATACGACCATACTACTTGATTATAAGCCTTACTTGTACGTTAGAAGCCACATAAAGTGCCTTTTAGTATCATTTTTGCTTAAAAGGCACATTAAAGATAAACAGATAAATTTTAAAAACTACTTAAAAGGAAGATAAAGGACCTCAGTACTTTTAAAAATTTATGAAATAATGTTTCATTAAATATCTAACATGAAACCATAATTTATTCAGTAAAATAATTGACAATATACCTTTTTCACAAAAACTTTTTATGATAAGATTTTACATAAAAGTTTTCCATTTTTATTTAATTACAGAAATATTAGCAATTTTTTTACTTAAAAATATAAATAATTATAAAACATTCGGATGGTCGATTTATCTAAAAACTAATGACATCTCCTAGTTAATGTTAAATGCGAATGCGATATAACACCAACATTAACAACGTAATGGAGAAGATTCATATCAATATTTTGTTATATAATAAAATTGTGATATTTCAAATAATAAAATAATACCCAATTTGTAGTTATATTTTTATTAAATAATTATACATTAATAATTGAATGTTCTACTAATTACTAGTTTGATTCTAATAGAATACAGCCATTTACCGTTCCAATTCCAATTTCATTAGATGATATTGAATTCAAATTTTCGAAAATACTGTCAACATTAGTTTTATTATTTGGTTTTTTAATAGCTGCGTTTAGAGGATTACTGTTTTCAAATGTAGATGCAGGTGTATACCAAGGTAAAGAAAAAGCATTAGATGTTGAGTTTGTTGAATTGGTCGATGTTTTATTTTGATAGGTTAGTTCAAGGTTCACTATTGAAGTATTAGAAAAATTAGTGGATGGTCGAAATTCAATGGATGAAGAACTATTGAATTTTAGAGGGTTTTTTAATAAATCAGCTGCATGCAATTCAGCAGATAGTATAGCGTTAGTATCTGGTTTAAAATTATTGATAAATTCGGATGTTTGAAAAGAGGAAACATTTGTGTCTACTAAGGAATTTGCTATAACGGATTTATTTATATTGTGAGAGAAAAATTCGAAGTTTGCTTCCGCAGAGATATTGGTGTCATTAATTTGGAAAATAATGCTAGACATTGAAGTAATTGGCTTAATGTTTGATTTATTGAATCTAGTTAACTTTTCCGATAAGTTACTTATGTTTACATTTATAACTTCTGATGGTACCGAAATATTTGATTCAGAAATGTGTTTTGACAAAGGTAAAATTGTTAAACTTGGAGAAGAGACGTTTAAGGTAATATTTGCATTATCTATTGCATTTTCTGTGTTAGAATATATGATAGATTCATTTCGATTTTTGGGTAAAAAGGCAACATTCTTTTCTTTAGTATGTGATTCAAATAATTTTTGATGTTCATTTGCAACGTTCACTATTGAGGATATATTATGAGTAGGTGTCTCAGAAACTAAGCAAGTTTTAGATATTAATTGAGATAATAAAGAATTATTAAATTCTCTAGTCATATTTGATTCAGAAAAATTAGTAAAATTGTAAGAATCTATAAATTTACTACCACTAGGAATAACAGTTTGGGATATTTGTGCTGGAAAAAAAGAAATATTAGTTGAAATAATGTTTGAGATAATTGGTATACTTGATATAGTTAAATTTTGATAAGAATTTTTCAATTTTACTTCTGCTGATGAATATCCCAAATTATTATTAGAGTCTGATGTATTACTAGAAAATGTCAAACCATTAGATACCGAAGAAATGTTTGATGCCGATGCAGCAATGATTTTATTAATCACAGCTGTGGAAATTTTAGAAGGAAGTAATTTGGATGGACTTAATGACAACGCGGATACTATAGATTCAGAAGAAATGTTAGATTTAAACGTTGTATTCTTAGAAGAACTTTGAATGTTTAAATCTGCTGAAATATTAGAATCGAGTGAATTGAATATTTTATGAGATAATAACGAAGTATTTTTATTCAATGATAAAATTGGTAAATAGGAAAAATTGTCATCTGAATCTGAAAACGTGGAAACATTAGAAGCAAAAAAATGGTTTTCGGATAAACTTTGTAGGGCAATTTGATTGTCTATTTTTGAGGAAATACCAGAATATGGTGTTGTTATGTTTTCTATTTTACTTTGGAAACGGTCAAAAGAATCAAATTTGTGTTCATATAAAGACGACTTATTATACTCTAAAGAGATGGCTGATCCAGGTTGTGTAGTAAATTCTTTTGTATCACTAGAACTGTTAGATGATAATGGTTTCAGAATACCAATAGATTCAGATGTTCCACCAACAATCGATGGCCAATTGGAGGATGTATTTGATTTGGAAGACGTCAAGTTTTGATTGGGGCGTTTATCTTCTGTTAAAATATTGAAGGAATGTGATGTTAATAAGCTATCAGATTTCGTTGTGTGTTCAGAAACAGTTTGTAAATATTTATTAATATTTAGTTTTGAAGAAATAGAAGATTGTAAATCGGAAATATTGAGAGATTCCGATGTCTGTTTCGATGTTGATGAAGAATTGAACTCTAAAAATAAATTAGATCCAAGTGATGTAATTGCATTTTGAGAGACTATTGGGTTTCTAGTTAATGTAGTATAAGATGATGTGCCGTTAAATTTAGATGTGTGCTCATTAGACGTAAGATGCCCGGACGATGATGTCATATTTTGAGAGGAAGCTTCAACATTAACTGTGCTAGAAACATTGGAAGGTAAGGTTTGGAAAGAACTAATATAATTAGATTTTTGCCCAGGTAAAGACGTTATATTAGAATTTAAAGAAATTTTTAATTCAGAGGGGCTATTAACAGATAATGAAAATGATTCTAAAATATCATTAGATTCAGATGCGTGACCAGATAACGACGAAGGATGGGACTCTAAAATTGTATCTGAGTCAGACGATGTTAAATTTTGATCATTTATTAAAATATTGAAAGAATGTGATCCTACTGAACTTTCATATTCATTTGTGTGCTCAGATACGCTTTGTGAAGAATTACTAATGTTTACTTTTGTGGAAATATTAGAAGAATGTGAAACGAAAGTGCTGTCAGATTCATTTATCTGCTTCAATATCGAGGAAGAATTAGACTCTAAAAATATATTTGACCCAAGTGATGAAATTGTGTTTTGGTTGGTAACTACTTGGTTTCCAACTGATGAAACATAAGAAGAATGTGATTCTGATGTTTCGTTAAACTCTGGTATGTGTGCATAAGGCCCAGACTGACCAGACAATGAGGTAAAATTTTGAGAGAAAGATGCAACAGTAGCTTCATTAGAAATTTTAGAAAACTGGGTTTCTAAAGTACTAAAAAAATTGGACTGTTCGGACCATGTCGTCAAATTGGAAGTAGAAGTATAAGGTAAATGTGATTCTGAAATACCGCCAAATTCAGATGTCTGTTCATAAGACGCAGATTGACCAGACGAAACCAAATTTTTAGAAGTAACAAAGTCAACTGTGTTAGAAATATTAGAATACTGAGCTGGGAAAGAACTAAAAAGGTCAGATTTGTGTTCAACCACCCTTTGAGAAGAATTATTAACGATTACCTTTGTGGAAAAATTAGAAGAATGTGAAACAGGATTATTAACGGATTCTGATTTTTGCTTTGATATAGAGGAAGAATTGGATTCTAAAAACATATTGGACCCAAGTGATGTAATTGCATTTTGAGAGAGAACTTTTGGGTTTTCATCTGATGAAGTATAAGAAGATTGTGATCCTGATATACCGGTGAATTCATATGTGTGTTCATAAGAAGTGGACTGGTCAGGCGTATTGGCCAAAGAACCAGATTTGTGTCCAGATAAAGTCATCATATTAGGCTCTGAAGTAGTATTTGTTTCTAGCAAAATAAAACCTTTGTTATTAAAGACTTTTATGTCAGAGGAACTATTAGAAAATAATGATAATGGTTCTAAAGTATCAATAGACATTGGAATATTGGAAGAAGGCGTTCCTAATAAATTTTCAGATTTAGTATTGTGTTCAAACACAATTTGTGAAGAATTATTAAGGTTTATTTTTGTGGAAATATTTGATTTAGATGATGTTAAATTTTGACCATCTGTTAAAATATTGGAAAGATATGTTCCCACTGAACCTTCATATTCATTTGTGTGCTCAGATGCACTTTGTGAAGAATTATTAAAGTCTACTTTTTTGGAAATATTAGAAAAATGTGAAACGGAAGTGTTGTCAGATTCATTTATCTGCTTCGATATAGAGGAAGAATTAGACTCTAAAAATATATTTGACACAAGTGATGAAATTGAAACACTTTGAGGAGGATTATTAACGTTTACTTTTGTGGAAAAATTGGAAGAATGTGAAACAGAAGTATTCACGGATTCTGATTTTTGTTTTGATATAGAGGAAGAATTGGATTCTAAAAACATATTGGACCCAAGTGATGTAATTGCATTTTGAGAGAGAACTTTTAGGTTTTCATCTGATGAAGTATAAGAAGATTGTGATCCTGAAATACCGGTGAATTCATATGTGTGCTCATAAGAAGTGGACTCACCATGTGTATTGGCCAAAGAACCAGATTTGTGACCAGATAAAGTCATCATATTAGGCTCTGAAGTAGTATTTGTTTCGGGCCGAGTAAAAACTACTTTATTAAAGACTTTTATGTCAGAGGAACTATTAGAAAATAATGATAATGGTTCTAAAGTATCAATAGACATTGGAATATTGGAAGAATGCGTTCCTAATAAATTTTCAGATTTAGTATTGTATTCAAACACACTTTGTGAAGAATTATTAACGTTTACTTTTGTGGAAATATTTGATTTAGAAGGTGTTAAATTGTGACCATTTGTTAAAATCTTGGAAGAATATGTTCCCACTGAACTTTCGTATTCATTTGTGTGCTCAGATACGCTTTGTGAAGAATTACTAACATTTACTTTTGTGGAAATATTAGAAGAATGTGAAACGGAAGTGTTGTCAGATTCATTTGTCTGCTTCGATATCGAGGAAGACTCTAAAAATATATTTGACCCAAGTGATGAAATTGTGTTTTGGTTGGTAACTACTTGATTTCCAACTAATGAAACATAAGAAGAATGTGATTCTGATGTTTCGTTAAACTCTGGTATGTGCGCATAAGACCCAGACTGATCAGACAATAAGGTAAAATTTTGAGAGAAAGATGCGACAGTAGCTTCATTAGAAATGTTAGAATACTGGGTTTCTAAAGGACTAAAAAAATTGGACTGTTCGGACCATGTCGTCAAATTGGAAGTAGAAGTATAAGGTAAATGTGTTTCTGAAATACCGCCAAATTCAGATGTCTGTTCATAAGACGCAGATTGACCAGACGAAATCAAATTGTTAGAAGAAGTTACAAAGTCAACTGTGTTAGAAATATTAGAATACTGAGCTGGGAAAGAACTAAAAAGGTCAGATTTGTGTTCAAGCACCCTTTGAGAAGAATTATTAACGATTAACTTTGTGGAAAAATTAGAAGAATGTGAAACAGAATTATTAACGGATTCTGATTTTTGCTTTGATATAAAGGAAGAATTGGATTCTAAAAACATATTGGACCCAAGTGATGTAATTGCATTTTGAGAGAGAACTTTTGGGTTTTCATCTGATGAAGTATAAGAAGATTGTGATCCTGATATACCGGTGAATTCATATGTGTGCTCATAAGAAGTGGACTGGCCAGGCGTATTGGTCAAAGAACCAGATTTCTGTCCATCCATCATGATATTAGGCTTGGAAGAGGGCGTTCCTAATAAATTTTCGGATTTAGTATTTTGTTCAAACACACTTTGTGAAAAATTATTAACTACGGTGGAAATATTTGATTTAGGCGATGATAGGTTTTGACCATTTGTTAAAATATTGGAAGAATATGATCCCACTGAACTTTCAAATTCATATGTTTGCTCAGTTACACTTTGTGAATGATTATTATTATTTAGTTTTGTGGAAATGTTAGAAGAATGTGAAATGGATGTGCTGAGTGATGCAAATTGACCAGATGAAATAAAATTTTTAGAAGAAGTTGCAAAGTCAACTGCGCTAGAAATATTAGAGTTCTGGGCTGGGAAAGGTCTTAAAGGATCAGATTTGTATTCATGCATACTTTGAGAAAAATTATTAAGGTTTACTTTTGCGGAAAAATTGGAAGAGTGTGTAGCAGTAGTGACAGATTCTGATGTTTGCTTTGCTATGTAGGAAGAATTAGTTTCTAAAAACATATTAGTCCCAAGTGATGTAATTGCATTTTGGGAGAGAACTCCTGAGTTTTTAACCAATGAAGTATAAGAAGATTGTAATCCTGATGTATCGCTAAATTCAGAAGTTTGCTCATAAGAAGGGGACTGGCCAGGTGACGAAGTCAAAATAGTAGATTTGTGTCCAGATAAAGACGTCATATTTGACTCTAAAGATGTGTCTGTTCCGGGTAGTGTAACAACTTCTTTGTTAATTTTTATGCCAGAGGAAATATTAGAAGATAATGATTCTATAGTAGCAATATTGGAAGATTGATTCTTTGATGAACTTTCAGATTTAATTGTGAGTTCAGGCAGAACAGAGTTCGATAACAATGAAGAATTAGATTCTAAAAATATATTAGACCCATGTGACATAATTTCGATTCCAGAAAGACTTACTGAGTTTCCATCTGATAAGTTAGAAAGTTTGTGCTTATAAGGTGCAGACTGTTTGGGTAATGAAGTAAAATTTGTAAAGGAAGCGTTAATGATAGAAATATTAGAAGACTGATAATTAAGGGTATTAAAAGATTCAGATTTGTGTTCATTTAAAGATACATTCGAGATATTTCTAAAATTATTTGGTCCTAGTGTATTCACAGATTGTATTATGGGTCCAGAGAGCATTGATGTATTCGTGTCTAAACTTATTTTTGATCCAGAATAAGCTGTATTATTTAGTTTGGATGAATTGTGGGATTCAAACGGTGGATAAAATTGTTTATTAATTTCCGAGTTTAAAGTTTCAACATTTTGTTGAACGTGATTATTAGATTGTACAGTAGTGTTTAATTCTTTCAACGTATGGAAGTTTAGATTAATATTCACTTTGGGGTCATTAACATTATTAGATTGAGTATTTATAAATTCAGAATTATAATTTTTTTTTGTGGTAGAAATCGAACTAGGTACGTTTGCAGAAATGGTAAAATTGCTTGATGAAAATAAGTTGGTTCTTATCTCAGAATTGTCGGGTGCACTAGATGTGAAGTTTAATTCATCGTTAATTTTTGATGAAGTATTGGACTGAATAATAATTTTGGAACTTGGCGAAAGGTGAAATACTGTGTCTCCAGACGATTTCACTTGATTGTGAATTGTTACATTTACATCTGCATTTGGTTTATTCATGGTTGTAGCAGTCGAGACAACATTATCTCCAATCGGCTTGAATAACATTGTTTTTTTCTCTTCGGGAAGACAATTACTCAAATTTGCTACTTTCATCTGTGGAAGATTATCGAGCAAATCATCAACATCGCTGAGAGATGTAACACTATGGACTTTTAAGTCTGACGTTGTTCCTGCATCAAAAATGCTTGTATAAGTAAAAGTATATATATATATATATATATATATATATATATATATATATATATATATATATAT
>JAUIMW010002245.1:0-11001 GCA_033557785.1 Enochrus cinctus | reverse complement strand
TCTATATAGAAAGTTTTTATATCCTGATCATCGTAAGAAGTCTTTGGGGCGTAAACCTGTAAAATATGAAATCTATGGTGTTGGAACAGTTTTAGTTCAACATCAATCTTTAGCAGAATAAGATTAGCCCCAAACGCATCAGAGTTAATTTTTAAGATGAATCTATGAATGAGAGCCAACTGTTGTTAGAATTAATTAAATTCTAATGTTACTTATAGGAAACCAAAATTAAATACGTTGTTAAAAATATTGTCGTTAAAATATGTAAATATGTATAAAAGCCAAAAAACTATTAAATCAAAAACTACCGACTTGGAACCATTATTGCTCGTAAGAAAATACGGTTTAATATGTTTTTATATTCCTGTAGATTAGAAACGTAATAGTTGCATAGGCGCAGGGCATATTCTCAGCGTTAAATTTATGAGAAAAGTACGAAAGGAGCTTTTTCACAAAAACGAACTTAAGATTTGTGAACCAATAAAGCAGTAACATCTGTGATCTGTTATGGTGCACTAATCATTGGAATCAATCAGTGCAACGTACTCAGTAGTAACGAGGAGATTTGATCAGGCAACTGCCGGAGATCAGATGGTAGATGGATTTAAGCCACGGGAAACAATTTTCTTTTTTGCTTCGCGTTTTCTGCAACACTCGGACCATTACACGCATTAGACCGGCCGGTTACCACTTATTTACTGGCACTCAAGGTATTTTTTCTTCATCCTGATATAGTACAAAAACTAGATGAAATTTATTGCACTAATTACCACCGCGGTGAGAATGAATAAATCTACTTAGTCAGCATAAAAAATGACAATATAGAACGATATAGAATGCAAGATATAGCATGAGAGATATCCCGATACAGAAAAGGAACTTGAACGTACTTTGATATTTCGCAGGAATTATCTGATGTATTTCTGAAAGTCATTACAGGCATTTTTCTTATCGAAATGTGTTTATTGGTGCATTAAAACTGATAAAATTGAATAAGCACCAGTACTTTTTTCGCACAGGTGCAACTAACTGTATTTCCATTAATTAAAAATTGTTACCATTAGGACCAGATTGAAATGCAATACAACCAATTGTTATTGTGTAGCAGAACAGGACCAGAAGTAGATTTAACTTTTGAGATAAGCTAATTTATGGTCAACATTTACTTTTATTAATTGTAAGAGGTCATGAAAGTAATAACTCCTTTCGAACTTGCAAAGAAATCACATTTAATGTCAGCTTGTGCAATATCCATAAATATATCATAATTATGATTTTTTGATACCCTTAATTAGTATATTAAATATAATATATTTTTAACCGAGTCTGTTTCTTGTGCAGAATAAGTAATTAGCTGAAACAAATAAAAGCATGATTATAAAGTTCGTCATCCAGTCTTAGGTAAATTATATCTTAAATATTGATGAAACGCATTGATTATGATTCGTAACAGTAATTTAATAGTTTTTGCTTAATTAATTAACTTTCTTATGGAAATAGGAGAAATAGCTTATCTCAATAAACATTAATGTCTATTAGTGGCGTTCACAATTGTCAATATTAGCTGTCAATGGTTCTTAGAGAAAGGATCTCATTAGGAACAAAATAACAAATTGAAAGGCAGATGAAATAAATGTGCACATTTTGTTTAATTGAAAGTAAACTTTGTCATTACCTCCATTTGCAATTTATTCGCGACAGGAGATTAAATATAATTATTTTAAATAACCGACCGACTGTATGTGAACGTTTAATTTTTAGTCACATTTATGTGGGTATATTTGTTTACATCCGCTGATTCCTGGATGGTGAATGCACGTCAACCATTCCGAAGCATCATAACTCACGTTGATTTTATTTATTCCCTACACTTTGCTAAATTGTATAAAATTTTCGCTATTAAGCTGAGGGACGCTAACTGTGAGGAATTTATTAATCGTTTAACACCTGCTTGTAATCTGTAGTATTCAAATGATTTATTTACTTCTGCAATACTAATAACTCTACTCTCAATGTGTTCTGTCCAGTTATGGATGTGATAACTACACAATAAATCTTTCTTGACTGCCATTTGAAATCAACATAATCCCTATAATTATTATGCTATCATTTTTCTTAAAAATACGAAAATAGGAACTAACTAACTTTACTGCCGTACAACTTTCTTCCAAGTGGACCTACAATATGTGTGCGGAGCTGTCCAAAACATTAGTTTTATTTGTATTTGTGTCAATATATTTGAAATAAAGTTATACTCCTATATTTTTAGTTATATGGAAAAATAATTGCAAAATATGGATAATAACTTTTTGATTTGAGCTCAATATTTTTATTTGAGTCGGTGTATTACACCTAAGTTAAGGCTCTAAATGCTAAGAAGATTATTCTTTGAGTTTGATGGTTTGGGCAAGCAAAGATTAACCGGTAGCAGTTTTTTTTTATCACAACCGTAATAGAAGTCGGGAAATACTCTAATTTTGCGAGCTGAAAAACGTTCATCAATAGCGGTACGTGATATCTAGGTGGGACTGAATTATATCTTTGGTTACTGGCTGTCGCACAGTAACCATTCTTATATGAAATCATGAGAATATTAGCGATTTAGTGTATTTAAATAAATGATACCCGAGTTTCTTTTATTCCAGAAAGAAAGAGTCAGCGTTCAACCAAACACATAAATTGTATGCCTTGGATTATTCTGAAAAAATACACATTGACAGTTTTGTCGTTATTTTTGTCCTAATTATTATAGACGCCAGCGTATCTACTAGTCTAGTAATATCTAGCAACCATTTTTGAACACTCTAGATCTCACCAACAATCGTGCAAACTATTTTAACTCAATCTTGTATTGTATACTATCAATTGATAAAATATCTATAGAAAAGTAAAGATATTCCTTGATCAGCATTCTAGATTTGGTCAAGGTTTCTTTGTGTTGTCTCGAGAGCAATTTTTAATCGATTGTAAGTCATAGGTATTTATATTTGATTGAAATAGTTAAAATATCGCACAAAGACAGAGAGGTTGTGCTTGGAATGTATGGAAAATATTAGTATGGCCGACTTTTTTCCACACGTGTAAATTTATGTATTAATAAGCACGATTTTAATCTGCATAAAAGTTGATACAAACTGAATACAAATTGAATAGTATGCACATTATTGACAAAGTCATCAAGAACAAGAGATATAAATGCTAAAAAGCCTAGTGCTGCTACCGTCGTGCCGACTAAAGACCTACTTCATATTTTTTAATCCCATCGTCTTTGAAGTTGAGCGTTGAGAGTTCAAAATATTGCAGCGAAAAACCCAAATGTATATACAATTTTAGAGAGTAAGAGATAAAAAACTGATTTTATAAATTTTATATAAAAACACAAAAAATGATTATTAGAAAGTATTTTGCAAATTTGCGTAGCATTGCAATATCCAATTTTGAGTGCTCTATAATTACATAAATGCAATGGATCAATTTTTCAAGAAGCTGTTTGATGAAGAAATATACCCTACGACAAGATTCATTATCTTAGCAGTAGATATTTCTTAACATCATTAAAAATTCTTATATATAAATGTCAATAACCTTCTTATTTTTATTCTCATTGAGAGAGAAAGTTGCGCCAGTTTCTCTCAATGGTATTTAAAAAAAATCAAACTTATAGACAATTGGTCTAAACAAATGGAAATCGGATGGTGCCAGATCAGGTGAATAGGGCGGGTGAGATAAAACAAACTCTAATTTTTGACGGGTTGTCAAAGATACGTGAGGTCGAGCATTTTCTTAATGAAGTATGACTCCATAACGATTAGGCATTTTTTTCATCAATTGATGCTTTCAAGCGATTTCCGAATTAACACCTTTAAAATCCTACCATACTCAAAGCATAATTTTCTGGACATGAATATTTTGGTTTGGTCTGGTTTTTGGAGGCTCATATCGTTTTCCTTACGATCTTCTACGTTTTACATTATCATAAACTTTTCATCACCCGTCATCATACGCTTTAAAAATGGAACATTTTTGCGTTTGAACAGTGATATTCGTTCCATTATGTTTCGTTCACTCAATCAGGTGTCGAAATTATTCTCCACGGTTTTTTTTTAGATACAGTGATCATCTCGGCCATCTCTTTAGTTGTAGGATACCGGTTATTTTCAACCAGGGTCTTCATCTGATCTTCATCAACTATCGATGGTCTGCCTGAGCGCTCCATGTTTTGTCATTTCGCCAGAACGAAATTTCGATTTATCGTCAACAATATTTTCAAATTCATGAAATAATTTCGCAGTCTTTTCAAAAGATGAGGTGAGGTAATAAAGTAAATAAGGTCAATTTCAATAACTAGGTGATCGTTTGTTGCGCCTAATATATTTACAAATATATCAGTAGTTATTAAACGTCGTAGTTTTCCTTTAGTAATCCAATAGTTATATGTTGCAACTGTTATTTTAATGCCATTTCTTCAACCATTAACACGCACATTTTCTCGGAGTCTGTCATGCATTTTGCTTTGAAAATAATTTTTTTGTAAACTTATTATATCTGTTTCTGATTTTTTAAGGAAAACGGTTTAAGCCACGTTTGAATAAACCTCATTGACGGTAGACTGAACTTTAGGTTATCTAACATAAATTTGCAGTTAATTTATAATGCAACCAAAAGCTATTTTTTTTCAGTAGTGGTTCAATTCGTATATTTTTCATGATGCATTTGCATTTTTACAAACTACTACTATTACTTGTACTAATGCAATCCTTATCTTGCTTAATGGTGAAGGCATGTTTCAAAACCGATCGCTAAAGTTAGAGCAACTGCTGCTCGGTCATTGGGCTGAGAGATAAACCTAAGACAGTTCAAAGATTCGTTTGAATCGTTACTACAAGTTCTTTTTCTTTCAAATATTCTGAGCTAACTACTTTTCGTTACATGGAGGTCATTTTCCGGACTAGTTTATCATTAACGTATTAATACATTTAGAAAAACTTCACTCGAAATTAAGTAAAGCAATGATTATAAGTTGCTTAATAACATAAATGTTACTTACTAATTTTTTTAAGTTTAAAGCTTTTGAAGCAATTTCTGTTTCACTAATTTTTTTAATTTAAATTTCCCTCATTACATTAGACTTTTCCTATACCTTCTGATTCAATTCGATACCGACAAACTCCGCCAATCATTAAATTGTCGTAAAGAGGGTTGTAAAATTGAAAATGTTTGTATACCACGAACTATACTTAATTTTTTTATTTTTCTTATTTGACCTATACAATATGAACTCAATTTGTTTATACTGTGAAGAAATACGCGTGGGTGGAGTATGGAGCAATATAAGATAATCACCCTGTATATTTCTTTGATCAGGTGAGTATTATATTCTAAATGGGTCCTTACTATGAATTTGTATAAGTTTATGAGAATAATTGAGAGACTTGCCCATTTCACGCCGCATAAAACTGGAAATATCTTTAAGTTTTTTACACTCTTTGTGTTTATTTTTTTTTGAACGTATTAAAATTCATTTGTCGTCTATTATGACTCCCAAATATTTCAATTTGTTGGTTTGTGGATTTTGCGTGAGAGTTGATGACAGCAATGTCATCCGCGTAGCTCATCATGATAGAACCCTCAATGCCCTTCAAGTAAAAGGAAATGTAAAAGTTGAGGGGATTAGGACTGATTAAACTTCTCTGAGAAAGGCCTTTACTGGTCAACTTGAAAGCTCACTGTTCCAGCGTCAAATTACCGGAAACTTTTCTTACTTTATTCTAGTTATATATTGGGGAGGTTATGGTCTCTCTTGAGACTTTCTGTAAATTCTTCGAAAGATTTGCACCTTTTTTAAATGTTTTTGTAATCCTAGTTTTGATGAGCGAAGGTTTATTATGTTTTTCTCTGGTAGATTTTTTTATTTCAAAAATTGTTTGTCTTCTTTCAGTTGTGAGTTTTGCACAGTCTAAATCCCATCAGGGAGTCGGATGGTGTTTGTGATTCACTTAGAGTGAAACGTGGGGGATAAATTAGTCTGCATCTTCCTTTATTATGTTAATTAGTTGTTCCATAGTTTTTCTGTTCATAATTTTCGGTGTTAAATGATCGTCATACATCCTCCAGTCAGCCTTTTTGGTATTGTATTTTCTTGAAGTGAATTATTTGTTCTTGACATCTTTATTATAACGTGATGCCCAATGATTCATCTAAAGTACACCATTTGGAGACACGAAAGAAAGATCAATTGAAGTGTCTCTTTGACCATTACCAATCCTAGTAATTGAGCTGTCATTCATCAATATCCAATTGGAACTGGTCACAAATGAATGTATTATATTCATATTTTGAGGTATTGTGAGAAAATGTGTGATGGTGTGAGTAGAAATCGCCAAAGGGAGGAGTTACGGCAGCGTTCAATTGGTTTAATACATATCCATTTTTTTAATTTAAGTTGGGATTTTTATTTCTATTTGTTAATTTCATTGTGTTTTCAATCGCCTCATCGATTGAAGTAAAGCTTTTGTCAAGTTCTAAGTCTTTCACTGAAGTTTATAATTGGTTTGGAGGGATTTGGTAGTTATATAAAAAGTAAGTGTTCCGTCCGGTTGTAATATTATTTCGGGTTTCTTTGTTAAGGTTTTTTCTTTAGGTTAACTTTTTTGGAGAAAATTTAAAGGGGGGGGGCTTTCCAAGTCTGCTTTCGATATTTTTTGTGCAAAGGTTTCGTTGTCAAGCTATGAAGTGTTCAGGGTTTCCTCCTGGATCTGATAACCTTTACTGGATTGTGAATTGTTAAACATATTGGAAACTTTATTTTCAATAGACTGTTTAACTTTAAAATATATGAGGTTATATGATGACATTAGATTTCAATTTTTTTGTTCTGTTTTGACTTTTCAAGACAGCCCTTATAATAGGGGTTGTGTCCTCCCTTGCGATGCACGCATACAATATTTTTGTTAGTGCGATCCTCTTCTGGTTGATCTCTAGTTTTTGATATCATGATCCCGTTTTAGACATCTTAGGGATCTCTCTAATTTTTTGAATATAGTAACGACCGTTCACTAATCGGATATTATTCGGAAAAAGTTTTGGATGTGCTTGTAAAATGCTCTTATTATAAATTATATGAGTCTTGGAAAAAAAATTACACACAACAGAGTAACAAGAGAGGAAAGAAAAGCATATCGCAAAAAATCAATGCAACGCCAATCACACTGGAACATCTGGAAAAATGGAAGTATCTTCGGCTGTTGAAATGTTTAAACGCTCTATTGTAAAATATGGCCTGAGATTCGTAAACTATATAGGAGTCCTTTTGAATATACTGACGAGCGTTTTATTTAATTATTTAGGCTGAATAAAGGAGCTTCCAGGTACTTAATAAATGAATTAAGTATACATTTAAACGAACAGAGGAGGATAACGGGAATACCAAATACCATTTAAAAGTTAATTACTATACTAAGTACTTGTGTGTTGTGCCACACTTCGATGCGAGAAGGATTTTTTCTTTTTGTTATTTTATGCTGTTTGGCAGATATGTGCAACTTAAAATTATCCCGTTAATGTAATATGCAAAAAGCTAAATCAACATACCATATAGATATAAGAAATTACAATTATGTTATGAAGTACCAAATTTATCGCAAATTTCAATATATAATAATAGAACTTGATTATAAAAGTTTTCATTGGGATGCCACTTATTGTCATATTTATTAAAATAACTATGGCCTAGCTATTAGAATAAGAAATACAAATATTTTCCTTTTCCTCCACCACAGGTGAGGCTAATTCTTCTGGGCAGTCATCTGATCGTAAAACTTCTGCATCCCACGTCACTAATCCAGCTGTTTCCAATCCATCTATTGCCACAGGTTGGATTAGACCCATTATTCTTTTCTCCAATGGAGGTAGAGATTTTGAAGTAGCTGGGCCCCCTCCATTCCCCTCGATCTCTCCCTTTAAAACAAGGAATACTTATTAAATGAATCAATATAGTTTATATACATACAGTTTATATTGTATAGTGTTTAGTTATTTACAGTGTTTTCCATTGCTTCGCAGTTTTAATGGTTTCTTCTGCATTTAGAAAATCGGCCACTTTCTTCCATTCTTTTATTGTTAGTATTTAAAATACTCTTATTTTCTTCAATATATTTTACCAACATATGTACTTGGTTTTTGGTATCCCGGATCTTTTATTTTCCATTATATTTTCGAATTTAACTTATTTGTGCTGAAACTATCAAACAGTAATCGTTTGTCACCGGAAATGAGGTCACAATGGCAGAGTTTTAAATATTCTCCTTTAAAATTTTCATAAATTCTTTGTCAAAGGTATATCTTTAAGACAGTAGAAAGTTTGAATAAAATATTTTATTTATTGTAAAAAAAATGTTGATAATAGATATTCTCTCCCCGAGTACATGGGTTTACTCGGGGAGAGAATATCTATTATCCTTTAAGAACTCTTCGGTCAACGATCTAAGTCGATAGAATCATATTCTCCTTAAATATCAACTAAATTAGTGCATTCTCCATCTTATCACAAGAAACACTTTCTTATACTTCCTTTTTTACGATAAGTATTATTATTTTAATAACAAAATGAACAGATCTTAAAGTATTACATTAGTAATTAAATCATGGGTTATAAGAAGGAGACCCAAGTCAACATAGCGAATCCAGAATCAAATTTACGAGCTAATGTGTTGCCAAAAAATTATTTTGCTGTGATTCCCAAATTGGGTTTATCTGTTCAATCTATGAAAATAAAATTTGAATTTCTATAAAATGAGATAATATTTAGAACAGCCAAACCAAAATAAGTTTGAAAGTTAATATATAAATTCACTCTTAAGGCGATTTCGAATCTGAATCACCGTCATATTACTTATTATTACTTATTTCAGTTTAACAAATCAAAATAAAATTTATTTTATATTTTTAAAAATAATGTAGATAGTTTTATTAAGTATGGGAGTGCCCCGAACACGTGTTAACTGTTCAACACCTGGAGTGCGAATGTAAAAAAATATTTAAATATCTGAGTGTTCTCTTTTTAACAGATGTGTTACTTATGGCTAGGTTTAGAATATGGAGAAAATCCAATATTTTTATAATTTTGTATTGCAGTCTCTTCTGATCTAAACGAGTAGAAAAATTTGAACCATAAAATGATATTCTGCCCCTTTAAGTATTAAATATCCTACTTTATATACTTAATATTTATTCACATTCCAAAAGTTATCACCAATTGTAATTTAAACAAAATGAATTCTTTTGGTTACCCAATAGAAGTATTAAGACATTATTTAAGTGCTATTTGAGCACAAAATGTGTTATGTTGAAAATTTTGAATAAATTCTATCTTAAAAACTACATTTGAATACTTTTGATTAAATTTCTCTCTTTAATTTAGGAGAAATTCCCAGAAATTCCTTCTTTAAAAAATTCAAAATAAAAACAGTTACATATAAACAATTGCCAAGACAAGGAAAAATAAATCGTACAAAATTCAATTTTCTGTGCTGGCCAAACGTTAGATCTTAAATTTTTTAAGCTACAGGTGTGCTAGATCAATCCATTTGGAACATAAAAGGAATAAGCTGTTGCAATGATAAGCAGTAGTGATCGCCGTAGGGTTTCCTGCCGCATACTTATTTGATTTCTTTACGAACTCACAAAGTGGCTGGTCCGTGATTCTCCCATGGTCCGAATGCAATATTTCTAGTTATGAATGAAATAAATTTTAAAATGTGGGCTTTTAATGCTTAAATTTACATATTTATCGATATGAGCCGACTGATGGTTTTGGTTTCCGTCCTGTTAATTCAGTACGAAAACCACTTGCTAGATCGATGTTGCAACAACAAATAAAACCAATTAGATTTATGTCCAGTCGAATTTACGTGATCCGATGCTATTCGATACGTTTTTAGAAGATTTCAGTTATCATTCATTTTTATAGCGTTTCTTCAATTGAAAATAAGTGTAGGCCACGGAAGAGTTCAGTTAAACTTTGACTTTTAACGATTTAAGATTATTTAAACTACATAAATTTTTGATATAGAGATTAGATGTAACGGATTTTGAATGAAATATTTAGACACTTACATAAAATCTACTAAATAGTATTTATTAGGTCGTGAAATATAAAATTTTCTAAACTTCTTGATATGGTGACCTTTTAAGTATATAGTCAGGTTATTCGTGGGCAAAGTATCGCTTTTGTGAGGTTATACCAAAGTAAACTGTTTAAAATGTTGGAGACCTTAAACAATAGCGAATTTGGAATTTTATGTTCAATAGTACATCCGTAACAACGGCACCCATTAATAATTCAACACCTGAAAATCCGAGCTTGTTTAACAATTAATTTATTAACGTTTAAAAAGGAAAAACACGTCGAACTTTCAAATTTCCGTTTTGTTGTAATACTCCTTAATAACATATTGAGTTCGGTCTGCGCCTTTGACCAACCTACATTATAAGAGGCGATAAACATCAATTTGGTACCGAAATTTTGGTAGCATAACAAATAGGTTGTGGATAGGCAGTGATCGCCGGATACTTAAATCATTTGTTATAGATAAGTGTTGCCGACTACTGATGAGACGATAACCTTTGTTGGAAATCCGGGCCATAGCGGCATTTTTTATTTGAATTTGCATAGGCGATGTTTACGACTCGATTGCAGTTTATAAATATACGATAACGCCTTGCGTGGAAGTGTTAACCACAAATTTAACTGAATGTGGACGTCACCGACCTTAAACACTTCCCATGAATAACATTTGGAGACGAGATTTTTTTGCTACTTTTTGATTCTCACAGATTCTTTCAAGGCAATAGAAGCTGAAAAGTCAGTTAAAGAATTTAATATGGACTCAATTTTTATCACGTTATTTTTCATAAAGATACAAAGATTATTTGGCAGTTAGTGTAAGTGTTTTAATGTAAAAGTGTTAAAAGCTATTTTAAACTCTTTGTATGTAAAACGAA